>JAMKCH010031543.1:0-17000 GCA_023653785.1 Ophioderma brevispina | reverse complement strand
ACTCTACTCTGCTTAAATGTAGAATGAACCCTACACAATCCCCATTATTTCTTGCTATTAGCCTAATACCCATGGGTAAGTAAAGTAAAGCAACTAGCAAGTTGTTTTGTAAAAATGTGTAAGAGAAAATGATCGATGTAGTCTATACCAAATCCATGGAACGAATCGTCGTTATTACCTTGAAATAACCACGATTCGCACTTCAGAGGCAAAAAAGTATGTATACTATTATCTTAGTCTCAGTCACATGTATGATGTTTTCATTATTCGATCCCATCCAGAGACCCTGGATAGTCTCGTCTAAAGCAAGATCAAGTTAGTCACCCTATACCCGGGGGGGGGTGTCTCAGGTTTGGTTTGTGCAGGGACGTGCCCCGGAAGTAGTATCCATAGCTACACCATTTCTTTGCCAAAAAAGGGCCCATAGCTTTACCAGAGATGCAAATGTTGGGCCAAATTTAATGCAAATTTATTTGCCCTTTTTTCCTCAAATGTGGAGAAGTTTTACTTCAGATGGAGAAAATTTGACTAATTTCCCAACAATTTTTAGAAAAATTGGGTTTCCAATTGAGAAAATATTGAAAAACGACCCATTGTCATATACCAAAATTGGCATGAAAAAAGGGGTCATTGATATATCAGAAGGATAAAAATGAGACGAGGTTTCTGTGGGTAAGGTCCGTATGGTCATTTGTGTTGAGAACCCCCCTGCATATACCCAACCCCATGCATCACAGCTGCTATTAATGACAATTTGTTGGTAAACCAAATTATGTTACACAGTTTGTAAAAAAGTGCAAGACAAAATTGTGATTCTCTTCATTTGTATGATGCTGTATCCTTTTCAACCATAGACCCTGAATAGTCTATAGGCTAAAGCAAGATCAAGTTAGAGTCACCCCCCATATAGCTACGATTAATGCCCATGGTTAAGTAACTGAATTGTGTTACACAGTGAGTAAAAGTGTTCCACACAAAATTGCTATTTTGTTCCATAAAAAATGTGCCAGAACATGGAAACATTGTTACTGCTGTCCCCGGGCTGCTGTCACTTAGTCCATAGATTGATTGATGTTATATTCTTGTTCAACCAACACGTTCACAAATCTTTAAGTTTTCTAAACAAAACTGTTATCTCAATTTAGCTTCTTTTTGATGAACCTGTTTTCATTGAACATTGATCATTATTTCCCTGGTATTAGTGTATAGAGTGTGTGCAATTAATCAGGGCCAATGGCCCCTAAGTAATGATCTTATTGTTACAGAACCTAATTCAAAATCATACCCTAAGCTTATGAGTTTTGTTCATGAACGTGGGCACTAGCAGTATGGAGATGGAGAATATCCTGAGAACAGCAACAGGTCACCGTCGCACCCCCCCCCCCCCCACACACCCACACAAATCCCCAAAAGGGGCAAAAGGTCCACATATTTGTTGATTTTGCCCATAAAATGGTCCAAAGTGTAGAGAAGTTTGACAAGAAAGTTCACTTTTAGTGATGAGATGTTCAAAAAGCGCCATTGGGGGGGGGTTTTTTTTTTTTTTTTTTTTATTTTTCATATGGACAAGTGCTATATTAGCACCACGTTTAGGAATGCCCAACCATTTCTTAATAAATTGATCACATTTCCTATCTAGAAGAGATAAATTGGTCTTAGTAAGCTCGTGGACCGTAAGACAAAAACGCATGGATGGCAAACAGTATCTACCGTACATTGCGAGTTTAAACTCATTACGGACAGGAGATTGATCAATGTTAACAAGACTTGATTCAAACTTAGAGTAAATCATATCATAAATATCACTTTGGCTACCAGAATGAGTAATAAGAGATCCCAAAAAACGTTGGGGGTCCTCTTTAACGGGAATAATCCGAATACCCCCTATATTATATTCGATTTTTAGCTTCTTTTTGATGAACCTGTTTTCATTGAACATTGATCATTATTTCCCTGGTATTAGTGTATAGAGTGTGTGCAATTAATCAGGGCCAATGGCCCCTAAGTAATGATCTTATTGTTACAGAACCTAATTCAAAATCATACCCTAAGCTTATGAGTTTTGTTCATGAACGTGGGCACTGGCAGTATGGAGATGGGGAATATCCCGAGATCAGCAGCAGGTCACCGTCGTACCCCCCCCCACACACACACACACATACACATCCCACAAAAGGGGCAAAAGGTCCACCTATTTGTTGATTTTGTCCATAAAATGGTCCAAAGTGTAGAGAAGTTTGACAAGAAAGTCCACTTTTTAGTGATGAGATGTTCAAAAAGCAGCATGGGGGGGGGGTGAGTCTGCTTTTACCATACCAGGCCTAAAGAGTAAATAAGTACCGTAAACAAGTACAAGTAATTTAATTGGTCTAAAAGGCATCCCTAAACAAGTATGGTAAGTGTAATATCCTACCCTTCAATATTTGACTCCTAAGCAAGTAGAAATTTGTGTCTTTGTAGGCTATACTGAATAGCTCATTTACACAAAATGAGCCGAATACGATATAAACTCGAAATTTCCAAATCGTACACTAATGTAAGTTCAAGTCCGGTGTGGTAGGAGATATGGTCCTCCGGGATCACAGTCCGGGAACAATGGTGAACAATAGGGCAATCGATTCAGGTGACCCTTCACGCAACATTAGTTTCACGCTTTATTCCGTTGTCGTCTATAGAGCCCGGACTATATACCTGTCGGACTATGATTACTTTCACACCGGTTCAAGTGTGACAAGTACACCTTTTTTCAAGATTTCAGTGGTTTTGCTACCCTTTTTACGTATGTATCGTGCACAATCTTGAAAATATACCCTTTTTACGTGTTTCTTTGGTCGCACATAATATCCCCTTATCATTGAACAGTGACCACCCCCGGGCCCTGGATGGAAAGAATAATTAAAAAATCACATGTGGCTGAGACTGAAAAGATAACTAGTAACACTAACTTTTGTCTCTGTAGTGCGAATCGTGGTTATTTCACGGTTATATCAACAATTCATTCCATAGATTTGGTTTAACCCGCGTCTTACGGGGGGGGGGGGTGGTTACTACCCCCTAGTGAACTTTGCTCCGGTGCGCTAAAATGCCAAAAGCTTTCGTTCTCTCATCCTTTCTGGTCATTTTAGCGGAAAAAAATGTGAAGGTAGCACCTTCACCGGGGTTAGGGTATGCCTTCAAAGTCGAAGGGTAGGGGGTTGCCACCTACAGATATTTTATGGTACATTTTTGAAAATATTATGCACAATATGGCTCTAAAACTCTATGTTTATGTAAACCTAGTCAATTGCTATCATTTAGAGCTGAAAACCGTATGAAAATCCGATATCCCTACGATTTTTACCGCAAAATTGGATTTTCGCCTATTTTCTATGGAAAATGCCAATTTTGTCAGTACAATGACTTTATGGCGTCAATGTGACGTCATACTAGGTATGTTGGTACTTATTTTGGTATCAATGGAAAGAGGAGGACCATAACTATCCACTGGTATCAAAATCATAAGCATCGGGTGCTTTATAACGAATTCTCGAGGGGGTGGTAACCACCCCCCTTAGTAAACCGTGTTACAAAAAAAGGCTTAAAAGACGAGGGATATAGACTACATCAACTATTTTCTCTTGTACATTTTCATGAAACAACTTGGTTTCCTTAGCCATGGGCATTAATAGCAAGGTACATGTATAATGGGGTTGTGTAGGGTTCACTATACATTGTGCAAAAGCATGAGGCCTAACTCTTGCTTTGGACAGGACTCACCCGACTGGGGTCTGAATAAGGCAAATTTATGCATATTATTGTCTCTAATTAGCTTATTTGCATAGAACAAGAAAACAAAACGATCAAATAACAAAATAAATATAATATACAATATCCTGTGAAATTTTGCCACATTTTGAATACGCATGTCGATAACTTTGGACGAAGTATGACCATTTTGACCTTTGCCTCGTCCAGGGTCCTAAGGTCAACGGAAAAAATGGCAACATCGTTTTTCTGATAGTCAGGCCCAGTAAATACATTTATAATAGTTGCCCAACAATTAACATGAACTTCATAAATCACTATCTGGATAACTAGGCCCCTCCACTACATTGACGGCGGTGTTGTTACAAACTCACCGCATGTATTAAAAACTTGACATGGTTTTTTTACAAACTCAACATTTTTTTTGAGTTTCATCAGCGTCTAGTAAAATATTGTATAGGTTACAACATCCAATCATACCTAAGTCAGTTTTTTTAGATGCCTCTTCAAAAATGCCATCACAAAAAAAGCTAAAAAAAGACTTAGGCCTGTTTTGTACTCATTTGTAATGCCCTTTTCATGTTGAAATGTGAATGTGATTATGACAATGCATAATTTATTGAAGAAAATTAAACATTTTGATCATTGATTACTACAGTTGCCTGCATTGCCAAGGTTACTATAGTGATTGAGCACAACTCACAAATTGAAACTTCATCTCTTACAAAATTTAACAACAGAATGGAGAATTCCATCTTACACTGAACTTGGTAATGTTTTACCCCCTTCAAAAATTTGCCTCTATAAGTAAACTGGTCCCACTGAAATGTAGACAGCCATGCAGACTAGTCTTGGCCCAGACCGCCAAGTATCAATAAGGAATCTGTGATTACGTCGTGTAAATTAAGGCCATTTTAATGTTATATGCAGTAATATGGAGGAAAGAATCTGAATAGACCAGGTGCTAAACGGTAACCCTCGGAGGAAAGTATAATGGTATGTGGGATTTGAATATTCCAATAGTAGAAAGTAGGGAAGCATTAATGCTACTGCTACTATTTGTATCGTGAGGAAATGACAATGCATATCGCAACATTTGACTTTAGTTACTTGTAGTAAAAACAGTGTGAAA
Organism: Ophioderma brevispina; assembly: GCA_023653785.1. Classification (NCBI taxonomy): domain Eukaryota; kingdom Metazoa; phylum Echinodermata; class Ophiuroidea; order Amphilepidida; family Ophiodermatidae; genus Ophioderma; species Ophioderma brevispina. The sequence goes on along the minus strand of JAMKCH010031543.1, from coordinate 12,124 downwards.
TCTAACACAAAAATTAAAGAGTGCGGTGGCCTGCTTTTGGAAAATAGAGGTCAAGTGTGATCTTATTTGCTGTTGTCAGACTGTTCTCCACGCAAAGCTGCTCGCCGACTGACTACCTGGATCATGAGGGCAGTATGAGGACTTGGGTGTGGCACAAGTAAAATGATCATACTGCCCTCTCTGGGGGTTCATCTGTGCAAGCTGTTGTCCACTGCTCTCTACTATAAACTGCGTACGTCCATGATTGTTCTTGTGTGAATAAAGTGAACCTTTTTTTTTGGCTAAGAGACACATTGTGAACTAAACTAAACAACCACAATATTAAAGCAATAACACACGATATGTGGTAGTGCTGAATGAGGGATAGAGCTCAAATATTTGAAAGCAATTCTTTCAACTGGTTATTGGAATGAAAATATTACGTAATTATTAGCCAATCAGAGCTGTATGAAAGCCCAGGTAGAGCTCAGGAGGTTAACCATTCATTCTGCAAAAAAAATAGCAAATTCCAAATAATAAAACTGTTTAAGGAACACAAGGACATTGCTAGAAAATTAGGCCCAATTGTTTTGAAACCACTCACTCACTCACTCCATCACTCACTCCCTCACACAACTCTCACTCACTCGCTCGCTCACTTACTCACTCACTCCTCACTCCCTCACTCACTCACTCAGGTCCCCCCCCACCCACCCACCCCCCACACCACCCCCCTATACTTCCTTGCCTACTCATCCCGTGCATGCACACGCATTACACACGATTAGAACAAACGTTGAAAAATCCCCTAACCATTTTTGTTTTATGTGCTTTAAATTTCCTTTTCAAATCTGGCATTATCAAGTTCAGGCAAAGTGACGTGAATTCCCCCTAATGCCAGCCTAATTTTTCTAATCCATTCAATTAAAATCCATAACTAGTTTTTGTTTGAATTGATCATAGATTTGATCACAGGTGACCAGCGGTACTCGGCCCAGTTAGCACTTGGTACTTTGACAGCCAGCCGCAATGCAACCCCTGGCTGGCTATGCAATGCTAAGTGCTGTCTAGTTACATGCGTTATAACAAAATTGTCCAGTTCTGCGGATCGCAATCTTCTCTCGCTCTCTCATTATTTTTTTTGACATTGTTTGAAGTGGTTGGCACTCAAACAATCAGGAATCTCTCCAGAATAACTTCTACATCTGTCCAAAGATATGCATATCTAGATGTTGTCAGACAAAAGATTTCTTTCTTGGATACTTCAGGAGAATGACTTTTCACATAAGGATCCTAGAAAGCTTAATTATTGGCAAAAAAACAAAAGGAATTTTCACATCACATTTATGTGAAAGTTCGTGTGTAAAGAAAGACATTTTCGTGTAAAAGGTGACAATTTTTCTTCATGGTTATTTTGGTTGGGGTAAGAACACGACCTCTACACATGGATAGCGTGCTGGGCTCACCATTGAATAGTTCCCGATTGAACCACAGGAAGTTGCAATTTTCCCTGCACAATGTGGCTTCACTTAATTGTCAAAGTTAAGGAATTTGTATAAAACATAGCACATCTGTGTTGGAATATTTTGCACCACCATGGTGTATACGCAAATCTTTTCCCGCCATAATTGCAAAGGGCGAAAGCACTTCCTTTCGTTTCAATCAGCGACTCAGACCCGCCATATCCATGTGTAGAGGGGCAGTGGATTAGAATAGAGGCAGAAATATAGGAATAAGGCAAGGATTTTGAGTGGTTTCATTGGGTTGTTGCTGAAGGAATAGAATCGAGAGCAAGAGAGGGGAGGAAGAGGTGGTGGGAGTAAGAGCATCACTTGATCTCATGTATCTAGTGTCTCTGTCTCGAATGTTGTGTTCCGTATACCAGGTTTCACATTAGTGTGCGTTTTTTGCGCTCTACGCACTTTTCCAAAGGTGGATGCACTTTGGGTTCTTTGTGGCGTGGACGCAAAAAAAATAGCCACTTAAAACTACCAAATTCACAGAGTTTGTCTCTTGCACATGGTCACAATATGTATCATTTTCACTGACATAAATCATTATTCCTTTAACCATTAAATACAAGTAGCAATCTGAAAATAATATATGTTTAAATTTGACTGGATTTACGTCTTTTTTTTTAGTTCATAACCTCTCTCACCATCCCAAAAGGGTATTCCAGATACTCACTTACCTGCCACTCCAGTTCTTTTGGATTTTAAGGGTCATCAGTTTAATTGCTTCTCATATAACCCAGTCCTAAGGTTTGGGGAATTGGATGTCTATTTTTGGATTGTTTGGCAGTCCGTTAAACAGTTCTCAATTTGTTAAAAAACTTGACACTCATATAATTTGAAGACAACACCTTTTTTCAACCAGGGAAACAAATTTGCGTCCAAGTTAGATGCACTATTTCCAAAACCTAGTGTGACCCCTAGCTCTATACCCTGAAACTGCTCACCAGCCTTGAGGGTCTGTTATCAGGCACAGTGATAGGTCATCTGCCAAGTATCGGAAGGTTGTGGGTTCGATTTCCTTCTGAGAAACACAGGCAGAATCCTAGAAAAAATCCTTCCCCTAGGATTGCTTGGTGCTGTCAATTAACTGTTTATAAAAAGTGGATTTTCACAAATTTTTGGTGTACGAACTCTTTATTTTCCCCTGATTTCTATATATTTCAGGGGTAGGACTTGTCAACCTAACAGCACCATTGAATTCAAAAACGGCTAACGAGGCTAGTCTTTTTTCAAAGCTAAAAGTCTTTTCAGAGAGGTTAAATATAATTTGTGTGTGCAGTAATTAAAAATAGTCATCTAAAACTACACATAATCACCTAAAATGCTTTCATTCGAGTTACAGATGAATCAGATTTTTCGTTTGATGTAGTAAAAATTTATGCACAGTGTAACAGTGCCATAGGATACCGTATATAATGAAAATTCCGATCGGAATTTTATAACAAAGTTGTGATTTTCTATTTGAAGGACTTCAATTTTTTAGCTTAGTATTTCAAATTCACACAGTGGATTGAATATGGACAAAGCATTATGCATATGCAAAAACACGATGTGTTTAAAAAGGAGTGCGCCTTCATTGGGAATCTCTGATCAGCTTTTAATTTTAGGAGGGTTGCTCTGATTTATATCGACTGGCCACACACAGACTTGACTAAAGCTAGGCCTAGTATTTAAATCTAAATGACCATATTGGAAAGGGGTTACCCTATTTTGCAGCGGTTAATCCACTAACCTCAACGGATCAAAGTTTCAGATATCAAGGTCAAAGTTCACATCCTGTCAATTTCATATGAGGTCAATTTGGTGATTCAGCTGAAAATGTACAAAGTGTACCTGATTGAAAAATTTGATTCAATTGGAACCAAACTTGGTTTATGGTGTTAACAAAAAGGCAAACCCTCATTCATTTATGAGGTCAAAGGTCCACCTGTCCAGGTCAAAGGTCATATGACGTGTATCATTCACAATCCGCACGGCAAGGGCGCAGCGCAAGCAGTCCGAGGACCGTGATATTTTAATGTTTTTTACAAAAACACAGCTGTACAGAAAATATTTTAAGTGAAATGGAGTGATAACACCATTTACGGCAGACCTTATGTTTCATTCATCCTCCTTCTGAAAACAAATCGTCTATACATTTTGCATATCATTCACCATACTGACCCGAGTATATACCCACCCTTTTTAAGCTGAAATACCTTGAAATGTGGGGGTGGGATAATGCCCCAAATTCTTGCCCGATGCCGGAGTCGAAAATGTCTTGGCCACTCGCCATTACATCCCCTTCATGATTCCAAATTTGGAAGACTTTGAAAATGGCAGTTTTTCCAATAGTACGTAGTTTCCACCCGCATTCTGAAGTAGATTTCCTCCTTTTGTGATGTAACTATCCATGTATTAATACTAAATGTAACTTAGTAATTTTTATAAGCAACGAGAACAAATTGGTCACGATAACGTTGAACCCTTTGCCAACTGATATGGAGGCAGCCTATTTTATTTGGCAAACTCTATGGCCTCCCCGACCTAAATGTTTTTTATTCAGAGTATTGTGGATATCATACTTTGAAGTCTAACATCATATATCTTTGAAGTATGGGACTTTTAACTTTTTTTAACCAATTGAATACGTGATTTTAGAAATGTCATGATGGAAAACAAGAAAGTGAAAAAATGGGAAATAAGCTGCCCTCATTAGGCGCCTCTGACTCTACACATGACCTTATTAAAAATGTTCCTTTATGAGAAAGCAATCTACCAAAAACTATTTTTTGTCCTTTAATTTATGAACTGAAAGATTCAGATTATTTTTGTCTCTCACAAAACATGTATAAAAAATAAACAGCTGATAAACCTTAATATATAGATAACCATAGATTTGTACAATCATTTTCAATGTTTTTTTTTTAATACCGAAATATGAAAAAAGAGTGAAAAATATTGTAGAATCAAGTCTGAGTGAAGTAGGGAAAGCCTTGAGAATGTTGAACAATAAACATTGTTTTCTGCTGAATCTTTAACACTTTGCCATGTTCTACTTTTAAGCTGTATGTTTTATAGGTTCCAGACATCATTAGAAACATTCTTGAGATGGAATATTAAATTAAAAATGGAATTTGGTATTGGAAAATGCATATCATTTGAATTCAAGGCTAAAAGGTTTGTTGTTTGAAGAAAATAGATTTCTGAATATTGCAGTCAGTGTAGGCCAATTTCTTTTGGCATGGGATAATAAACGGATCTTAAGAATTTTCTGAAATGTTCCTAAAACTCAGGGGTGGGGTTTTACTCGAGCATGGGCCTATACTTGGGTCAGTACGGTATAAACATTTTGTGACTCTCATAAATGCAAATATGTAGAAATAGAGGTGGGCTATAGAGGGTCATATTTGGGTCATAGTTTCAGATCACTTCAAACACAGGCTAGAATGATGGCTTTAATGATGCTTATCCCATTTTCGAAGAAAAAAATTAAAAAGTGCGAAAACCAGGGTGCCCAATGAAAAATCCAAAATGGCCGCCAAATTGGCCAAAAACCATATTTTTGACCATAACTTGATAAGCTTCATTTTTGTGGCAATACCCATGTTTTGGCCTACAAGGAGTCATTCTATGCAATTTCTATCTTACCACAACTTTTCGTTTTCTCAATATGGCAGTTTTAGCCTAAAATTGGACTGCGAGGGCGCTTTCCCAAAAAGTACATATCATATCAAAAGTTTTAAATTTTAACTGGTGGGCAATCATTAGAATTGTTGATTCATCATTTTCTGAAGATTTGAGCTGTGTAAAACTTACCATTTTCCTGTGGCATCAATTTAAAATTTGACAATAATTTTATGGGAAAGCGCCCTCAGAGCTCAATTTTAAGCAAAAACGGCAATTTCAAGAAAACAAAAGGCTATGGTGAGATGAAAGTTGCATAGCATGATTCCTAATAGCCCAAAACATGGGTATTGCCACCAAAATTAAGCAAATTGAACAAAAAATAATTGAGTTACGGTCAAAAATCAATTTTTTGACAATTTGGCGGCCATTTTGGATTTTTTGATGGGGCACCCTGGTTTTCGCACTTTTTTCATTTTTTTCTTCGAAAGTGGGATCAGGGCGATTTAAGTCATCAAACGAGCCTGTGTTCGAAGTGATCTGAAACAAGAAAGTAAATTAATTATATAACATTTTCATTCTTATACATAAAAGGCTTTTATGTAGTGTTTATATAAGGCAGCATGCTGATGTTTTATTTCTCATATTATTTTAATAGGATATCATGCCAGATAAAAGTATTTTCCCATGCACATTAAATGATAACCTTTGACCAGTTAGAGATATTGTGACTCTTTGATCTGCAGTGTATTGTTAAATAGGTCTAATAACAGAATTCAACAAGTTTACTAATTGGAATTCAGCTGAACATTATGGTTAAAAAATAATTACTGTAAGTCATATGGCATGTTACTATGGTGAAAATATTCAGGAATTTCTTTTGTTCAGGGGGTTGTGTCATATGAAGAAAATGGGATAATAAACGGATCTTTAGAATTTTCTGAAATTTTACTAAAACTCAAGGGTGGGATTTTACTCGAGCATGAGACTATACTCGGGTCATTACGGTATAAACATTTTGTAGCTCTCATAAATGCAAATATGTAGAAAGTAAATTATAATTATATAATTTCATTCTTATGTACATAAAAGGCTTTTAGCTAGGTGTTTATATAAATGCTGATGTTTTATTTCTCATTTATATTATAATAGGCCACGAGTATCTGTCTGTCTGTGTGTCTGTCTGCCCTTTTTCTCGGTGGCCGGGAGGGGGCTTTTGGTCACAAAACTTGGTCGGTGGGTGTAGCTTGGGCCGCGCCAGTTCAAGTTCGATTGGTTAGTGGATACGCACCCCACAAGCCGGTAATCACAAAAACGGTTTTCAAACAAGTAGTGCTTCAAAAAAGCCAGGTGATCATGAAACCCGGGGTCCACCTAGTATTATTTTAATAGGATATCATGCCAGATAAAAGCATTATATCACCATAAACTGTACCGCCATAACAGAGAAGCCCAATTAACATATTTCTTAAATACAGGGTGACCCCCTCGAATTAACTCATGGGTCGCATATTTGGGGGTCATCCTATACCATAACTCTACATATTATTCCCAATCTAATCGTACACAGCAACAATAATAATAATATAAGGTCAAAGGTCATGTGATGTCTTATAGTTAGCATATCATAGCGCTCAGGAAGTCAGTGTGGGGCTGGAATTGGCAATACCTGATATAGCCCTTAACATGGAATAAAGCGCATGGCAGCTTATTTGTGTATACTCATATAATGTTACCATCAAATGGCTGCCTTGTGCTTATTCCATACTATGGCCTATATCAGGATGTTGCTGATATATCAAGGTGGTTAAAACACTATTGGAGTAACTAAAATGCAGCTGTTTCATGAATATTTCATTTGTTTTTTGTACAATGTAATAATTGTCAAGCCTGTGAGAGTTCAGCTTTTTAGCTGATTTCAGCTCTCTGTCATGTTTTCAAAGAGTCAAGATTTTAGCTTTTTCTTTCATTTTCAGCCTGTTTTTTACCTTTTTATCTAGTTTTATGGTATGTTTCAGTTTTTTTCAGCTACTTTCAAAACCCCACTCACAGGTCTGAATTGTGTTATCGTTAAAATAATCGGAACTGACACAATCAATCTTTTTGCATTTTAATTGGAAAGAAAACACAATAAAATCATATAAAAGGTACTTGTACCGTGTTGTTCCTAATAAACGCCCCTGCTCTAATAAACGCCCCCTACGATTTTTGGATAAAACAATTCAAGAAAATGAGTTAAGCTTACCTAAATCGCATGATTTAATAGCCAGGACTGTCATAATCTGTATCATAATCACTGTTGTCATCAATACTTTCTACCAAGTACAAAGTGATGTTCGTGTATAACGACATCTGGACCCCCAGTAATCTTTTATAAACTGTGTAAGGTGATTTTTGTGGGGATTTTTGACTTTCCATTTTTTACTGTAATAAACGCCCCCTCTTTTGAAAAATGCACCGCCCCGGCGGGCGTTTATTAGGAACAATACGGTATGTTTTTAATGGACCAAGTTTTTTATATAAGAAAAAAGCCTACCAGAAAACTATACAGAATTATAGAATTATCCCAATAAAAAGTGAAACAAATATTTGAGATTGATGTTGTGTGTCAAAGATACATTGTAAGAGATAGTGAAGCAACAATAGTCGTGGAGTCTGGTTGGGGATTTCCTTTATGCCTGCGGGCACAAATCTGTAAAGCCTGTCTGTATACCTAGGGGATGGTTTGGTTCAGGCTATTGTCAATTCCAATTGGCATTAGGGGAAATGTGTTTCTGATTGGTATGACGATGGCATGAGGGATTGCTTTACACCCAATTAAGAAGGTAGCTGTGACATTGACGAAATCTACAAGAAGTGTACGAAGAATATAGGAATGAACTTAGAATGGAAAGATAGAGGCCAATTGTGAGTAATACATGAACATTGAAAGCATAGGAAATGTCTATATATTACTCTGTGAGTAGCATTGAACTTTTTGTTCCGGTTACGTAAATTTGTGGGGAAGATTAAAAGAGTGGTTTATGTCATCAATTTCAGTCCGATGGCTTATTAGTTATTGTTCTGTGTGTTGTCTGTTTGTGAATGAAGAGGAGATATTGTGAAACCCAAAAAGCAGCTGCACCTATGGTACACTTGGTAGTTTTTTGACAAGAGAAGATATCAGTAGCTTCCCACAATGCATTGCATCCAGTGGAGATTTTTGTACAGGTCGTCATGTGAATCGTTAGAGATGAATGAAATATTGTTAAAATGCAAGTTTGTGATCAGTACTTTTAATTTAGCAATGTTTCATCTCAAACGATTCACATCAGTATACCTGTACAAAACCTCCCTCGAAGCTACTGATATCTTCTCTTGTTTTTGACCACCAACCATTCTCCAGGAGCAGGTCTCACTCACTCTCAAAAGGCAGCTATTGGTTTTACTGATCTTTTTTTTTTACTTAAAATGTTTCCCTCTAACCTGAAAAAAATAATGAAAATTTTATATTTTATTTTAAAAGAAGCAGGAGAGAGAAAGAGAGATTTGAACTCCAGACAACTGTATTATGAGGTCAGCTACCTAACCACGAGACCAGCAAGGATTGGTGTGCCAGATTTGCAATTCTAATCCTAGATAACATTTACAGAAGAAATCGATACTGCTATATATTATAATCGGCATAATAAATAGCTCCGATCTGGAATGGTTGCCACAACATATGCTCCAGGAGCAAAAGTGGTGGTCAAATTCTCATATGTGCCACCATGGTGAGCACAGGTTGAGGCAATGAGGCATGTGCCGCCTCACCCTAAAAGGCCTATTGAGGGTGCCAGACATGGGTGTCATGCATGGGTGTCATACTTGGAGAACCATAAACTTTAAGGATAGAAATTATTCTTATAATTATAAGGTTCCTCTAATCCTTAACTTCTCTCATGAACAATGAAGTATGTGCAGAGTAGAAACTGCCAAAATTGAGATGGGGTCAACTAACTCTGCTCCTGGAGCACAATATGTTTCTTTATCACATAGTGGCAGATATATTATGTAAGAAAAGGTGTGAAAAAGTGGGATTTAAACCCAGGCCACTGTTTCATGAGGTTAGCTACCTAACCACTAGACCAGTGAGGATTGCTGTGCCAGATTTGAAATTCTAATCCTTAATAACCATTATGTAATAAATTGATATTGCTTTTGTGATCAGCACTCAAAATAAGGAATAGCTCTGCTCTGAAATGATTGCCACAACTTATGCTCCAGGAGCATAATTCGTAGTCAAAATCTCATGTAATAGCCATATGAAATAAGGAAACATTGTGCTCCAGGAGAACAGTTAGTTGACCATATCTCAACTTTGCTGTACAGTCATCGACTTCAATCTGCTGCCCTCGCTTGTTAAGTAACTCCTTTCATCGAATCAAGGTTTCCACTCATGCATTCATGTATAACAAATCCTCTCATCTCTTGTTTTCTTTTGTTTCAATAATCACAATTGATTTACATTCCACATTTTCTCTCTCCCCTCGCTTTTTAATAAGCAAAAGCTAAATTGGGTGCAGACAGGCTTGACAGATCAACTTGTCTGGCAACCCTGATAAATAAAAGAGTGTTTCCAGGGCATAGCCGAGTAGAACCTTGGTATTGCTTTACATATCTGATAGCCACCTATCCTATTTACCCACACGTGAATTACACACCACACTTCAACGTCCATTTAACTCGCCTGCTGACCAGCACGCTGCACAGGGATATACCTCTCTACCTCTTACCTAATTTGCAGTCATACAATGCATGTGCTACTGTTTGTCGGATTTCCAACTTAGTAACGGGATATTATTTCACCAGAAATGTCAAAACCGCCACCGAAGCCCAAACCTGTATCGTTCAGTGACTGTTCATCCTCCATTTCAGAGGATTCGTACATTTACGATGCACCAGAAGTGAGGGTAAGAACTAGAGGAAACAGTTGGGTCATGACTGTTTAATTTTTGATTACCCCTATTGACTGTAGGGTAATTATGTGTTGACTGTTCTAATAATGTTGTAATTCTGTTTGCCTATCTTCTTGAATTGTGTGTGAAGTCAATGCCACTATTGACCCCTGTAATTGTATGGCTTAGTTTGTCAGTATTGTTTTAGATCTCGTTTTCTATATGAATAATAGAGACGGAATTTTGATTTTTCAGGTTAACAATATAGGCCTTTGAATATCTATGATAGAATTCAACATGCAGGCTGTGTATAGCAGGAATTGTTTGAGAAGTCTTCCCACGGTTTACATAATACTCTTGCCAAGCTCATACATGCGCTTAGCCAGGAGGGGTGGAAGGAGCATGGCACCTCTGGGTCTAAAAGAAACAAAGAAAGAAAAGTCTGTGCTGGAGAGGGGGCATTGAAATAAGGCTCAAATGTTTTTTTGTTTGTTTTTGCAGGGGCTTTTGTCCCCTAGGGACCCCCCAATTGGGCTCTGCTCCAGGCCCCGAGGGGACCCCGACCCCCCCCCCCACCATTGTTGTTTCAATCGTCCCTGAGGATGCACTGTGTTGTCTGCCAGAGGTGTTTTGAATCAATCCCAATATGCATAGCAATGTACCTATACCGTACGTACTAAACACATGTCAGACTTAAGATAAAAGTGTCAAAAGTTTAAGAACCACAAGACATTGTGCACTTGAATCTGCTAAAAAATTAACTAGCGCCTTTGTGGACTAAAAATGAGCGTTAAAGTCGGGGGTTTGTTTTTATGGGTTAAGAATAGGATTTTTATGGGTTCACATGACCCTACTGAAGTAAACTTTCCCCAAAAATGGAGCTTGTGGGATTGAACTCAAAACCTCGGTTGTCTCTTCCCACTATTTACACCAGTGAATCCATCTGATCCACTCTGAGCAATATTGGTATAATTAGGAATTATGGAAATCAAAGTTTATTTATTATTATGATTGGGTCCAATACTTAACTGGTAAGTGTGAAAGTTGGCTATATGCCCAGAACTACTGGTTCAAGAGCATTGCACATATCAATAGTCCAAACTATGGACAACATTTTACTAACATTGTTTAATTAAAATTTGCCCAAAGTAAAACATTTTGTGAATTGAGTGGGTTGGGTGACTTTACCAATGTTGGGATTTCTTTTTTGCCCAATATTACTCCAGGTGCCAAGTAGATTTTGGACTCGTGATATTTGAACCAACTTTGAAAAAAATGTGCCCCCATTTTTTAGTCAAGGTGCCAAGTTATGAGCTTTAAAAGGATTTATTTCTTTTTCATGGCCTTTTACTCTTATATAGACCGATTAACTTCATACTCAGTTAAAAAAATCACTGGCAACAAGACACATCTGGGTGTATGCAGATTTTAAGTACCTTACATTACCTTTACTCCCACATTAGGTGTAAATTCCACAGGGGGATGTTCAAAGTGTTAATTTGTGGGATATTTGGAATAATATTATATTGCCAATATCTCAATTCACTATTACCAGATTGTAGGGTGACATTTTACAACATGTGACAAAACATGCCTGTAACATACTGCACATATTACACACACAACATGCAAATACTATACTCAGTAGTGGCCTGCCTCTATCTCAAATGGGGCCATGACTAAACCAATAATCCCTCTGCTCTAAAAGTAATTCTGGTCTAATGAAGATAGGTTTCCACTCCATTTTACTGTAACACATTGGGACATTGGGATATGGATTTGCCAATAAGGCTCGACTTCTACTGCAAAGCTGAGAGTGGAGAGTGTATATTGGAGATCCAGAGGTGATTTAAACCATTCCAAGTAAGAATGGCTTGGACTTGTACTTCAATTGTGCCAGGCATACATATGTCACGCATTATTACATACAACACATACCAAATTGACGTGAATCTTTGCTTGTGTGACATCACATGTGCCTTTGGAAAATGTGCCTATTTGGACAATGTTGTGACATTTTAGACCACACAAGAGCATTTGTTACTTAAAGGCTGACTAGAGATTTCACAAGGAGGCACCCTCATTTTCAAAAAAATCATGTTTTTGCCA
>JAMKCH010031542.1:0-15514 GCA_023653785.1 Ophioderma brevispina | reverse complement strand
GTCTTTCTCCAAAAAGTTGTAGTTTGCGGGTACAACTCGGGGAAAGGGCATCATCATAGGATTACTCTGCAGGTAGCCTCTTAAGTGAAGTAGGGAGGCATGGAAAGGTAATTAGCAGGCTCGTAAGAGGCTTGTGATCATCCCTCAAAATCCAAATGGACCACTTTTTACTGGTTTCTTTGAAAAAAAATGTCTAAAAATTTAAGATAGTTTAAGATTGAAATTTGACAAAAGATTTTCGGTATGATGAATGCAAAAGCCCAAAAGGACAATTTGGGAAGGGTAGGTCCACTGGTACGCAAATATTACACAAACGGAGAACCCCGCCCTGAAAATGTCCACTTTCAATATTTCCAACACCCAGATAAATTCTGCATGTGGACCTGTACGATTGGTCAAACTCTAACGATGCCTCCAATTTTGTGAAGCTACCAAATAGTTTCTTGTCTCAAGGACCACAATCCATAGTTAATGTAGATACAATTTATGGTTAAGAGAGTGACTGAAGGTCAGCCCAAGTTTTCTCTCTTCACTCCTTAACTTTGTAAATCCATTGGCAGAGGTTGAAAATCATGATTCTTACATAATGCGATATTTGCATAAGTGTTCGGGGAAGTTCTAATTTTGCAGGAAAAGAGGATAACTGACTATGCTACATGCTTGACAACAAAAAAATACCACGGTGAGTGATTCTAAAGAGGGCCCAATCCTGGACTCACGCACAATTTATTTTTTTTGAGACACCCCTGTATTATCGATTTTGATCTATGAAGTAGCAATTTTGTTCCCAGCGAATACGTATATTTGTTCACTAGTTATCTGGTGGGGTGAGATATTGGACACGCAAAGCTTTCGAATACGTATTCGATTCTTTGTGAAACCCGTTTATACAAATGGGTGTTTATGCGACTGCGGGCTATTTTGGTTAGGATATGTAATTTTAACTTGATTTTGGGTTACAATTTAAGAGTACATTAAAAGACAACCAGAATCAACTATTAAACTCATTTGACAAAAAAATCAGAATTCGGACCACATGTTCGTGACCACGACGAAAGAAATAAAAGTTTCAATACCACGACAGCATTGTAAAGATAATAAAAAAATAAGTAACTAAAAATAAATAATAAAAAAAACTGTTACCTCCAATTAAGGCACAATTGAAGATGGTATAACCAAAGGCACTGATCACAAGTTCAAAGAAAATGAAGTCATTTCAAACAACTTTCAAAGGTCCCATGAAATGAAATGATAAACCTACTCCAACTCTTTGGTGGACATTCCATTTTGCCCAACTAAACATGGCCAAAAGGTAAGGAAACAATACCAATCAGTGACCATCATGAGTGAAACTATTGATTCTCAGTCTGATGTCATGAATAGATCCACACCAGTCACTGGAATTCTATTACTTCTTGAAAATCCAATGGTACCACAAATGGATGTCATCACCGACCAAATATTGAATGCTTTCTGGTCCCTTGTAGACTTGACACAAACCACATCAGATTCTATTTGCATTTCCTGGAACCCTTTAAGTGGCCATACTTACCCAGGATTCGAAGTTTTCAGATATTGGGTCGAGCAGCTCAAATATCACTTCAAGATTCTGCCCATAAAAGAAGAAAATATTAGGTTTACGTCCAGGGGATATGACCTGACCTGTAATACTTGAAAATGTTAGCTACATGTTTGTATTGCATAGTACACCTTAAGAAACACATCATATGTTCAACTTCAAAGGTCAAGGCAAAACCTCACACGTAAAAAGTTGGCCACATGTGTCATTTTTGGTCACTTAAATCTGAGGCAGAAATCACAATCGAAATTATACATAAAGGGTAGGGGCCATTGCAAAAAAAAATTCGCCTCTGTTTCATTAACCCCTACACAAAGGCTTCCTCCTTGCAGGAGTAAATGACACTCTTTTTACACAATTCGTTCATTTTTTCCCCGTCTCCTGTAATTTTAACTAAATTTGCTACAATTAGGTTTGTCATTTGCCCTCTTTTGCTACATATTAGTTTTTTAATTTTAAGGTCAATGCACGTAATGACGTTTTTTTCAAGCCAGCGCTATATATCCTTCGACAATCTTCTTTCCAAACAGGCCAATCGACCACAAGTCAACATTTCCCGATATCGACGATTGTTGATCGATCGATCGCATCAGACGGTGGTATAAACATAACTTTGCCTATGGAGGCGCTAGAATTACTATGCTTTTGTACTATTTTCTTAGGTGTCATCATCCTTAGAGGCAAATAAGTTCCAATGAAGCTATTAGAAAAATAACTAATGAGGTTTTAATTTTTCCCTCCCGCCCTGGGCTTAAAAATAAGAGAGGGGTTTGCGATAGCGCGCTTGTCCTTATGTGCGTGTATGTGTATGTTGTGTTCCAGCTTGGTTATTTTTCGTTTTTCATTTCACGTCTCCTTCGAAAGTTTAACCCTAGGTTTAGGGCTGAGCCCTGAGACAAAAACTCCCGAAGCCTACCATCTGTAACATGAGAAAACTGGTACTTTTTAAGCAACAGAACTTTGGAAAATTGTCAACAAAGGACTAAGCTACGGCCTAGGAGCGGCAGAACACCTGCGAACATTCCGGCTGTAAGACATAAGCTTCGCAACACACCCCTGGCGCCAGCATTAGGAGAAACACTCCTTTTTTTACCTTGAAACCCTCGTCTATAAGGTGGTTACCACCCCCCCCCCCCCCGGTGGGTTTTCCCCGCTTGCTAACCCCCTTTTTTTTTGGTGCCAATATTTAATGAATTGTCAATTGACCAATGTTCCGTCCGCTCCTTTTTTCATCCACAAACAACATCCAGCGGGTATAGGTATGATACCGGGTGATCCAAAGGGAATTGAATAGGGGGGGTGCCACCCCTCGGAAGGAAGTACCAACATGCCTAGCATGCGACACAGGAGTTATTACAGACACTTGATTTTGGTACCAATATATAGCTATGTCCTCCTCTTTCCATTGATAACCAAAATTATTACCAACATGCCCAGGAAAACATTATGTCACATGACGTCATTAAAGTTCGCATGTCAGCAAAACTGCCAATTTCCATAGACACACAGTGTAGAATGGGGGAAAATTCAATTTTTCGCCAAAAAGGTTAGGAATATCAGATTTTCATGCGGTGTTTGACTATACTTGATGGGAAATGACTAGTTTCATGTAATGAGAGCATTTTAGTGAATAATAAGGAGTTTGCGTCACTAAAATTGCAAAATATCAATTTTCCACCCTATATTCAGTATATTCAACATATGACGTCATAGTGACGTCATGATGGGGATGTTGGTACTTATTTTGGTACACAAATGGAAAGAAGAAAAACTCTAAGCATCCTTTGCGTACCAAAATTTATAGGAATTGGAATGTTTCAGTAACGGAAAATCACCAGGGGGCCAGGTAGCCGAGGGTATTAAGATGGCAAAACACAGAAGCTTCCGAAGCTTTTTGACATAATTGGATCATTTGATGCCAAAAATCAGTAAAAGGGGAACCCAAAGTTTTAAGGGGGAAAGAACGCGACATGTTTGCCAAAAAATTCAAGTTTCATGGGTAATAACCCTCTGGAGTAAATAATGAACGCCCCCTAAGGGTTTGAAAAAAACTATATGTCAAAAAGTAGCAATATATCAACGTAGTAGAAGTGTATACAGTGAAGATAGGTTGAAGATAGATTACCTTGAAATCCCAGTTGTAAGCACGTCTTCCCTGCATCTCACCTAATTGGTCCATCTTGCAAAACACAGTATACATTGTGCAGATACTGATGTATGGGTCCATAGCTAGGTCTTTCGATACGGTTTCTTTATAACGGCTTAAAATCCTCTGTGGACCCTTTGGTGTACGCAATAGCCACATGAAACAACGAGGCAGAAACTGATCAACAACGAAGAGTTTCGACAGAGACGTCATGATCTTGCAGATTTGAGGTGCAACTGTAAGAAATGATGATTAATAAGATGAAGCGTTATATGATTTTATGATATAAATGAAGATGAAATTACTATCTAAAAATCTGAAAAATGTTAGGACAATTTAATTTCAGATGTACATTGTGGTGCATTGAAATGGAAACGCTTTCCATCAAGTATCTTGTTTCCTCGTCAAATTTAATTACACACAAAGTGATGGCCTGTTTTGAAAAATAAAAGGAGTCGATCGATCACCTCCATTGTGTGTGGTATTGAACGATTTCGCACAACAACCATGGGATCGCTTCCTATGTGAGCAAGGCATACAAGTGAGCTTAACCCTGTACTCTTCAATGAATTCGCCGATATTGCAGTTTAAAATGTTTTTTAAATAAAAAGTTTTTTTTTTAAATTTGTAAAAATTATGAAGAAGTAAAGAAGGAAAGAAGAAGAAAAGAAAGAAGAAGGAAAGACAGAAAGAAAGAAAGGAAACAAGAAAGAAAGAAAGAAAGAAAGAAAGAAGTAACGAAAGAAGAAAGGAAAGAAAGAAAGAAGAAAGAAAGAAAGAAAGAAAGAAGAAAGAAAGAAAGAAAAGAAGGTGAGGAAGGAAGGTTGTTTCTTCAAACTGATATTAGAATAAATGATACACACCTGATATCAGCTTCCAGTATCCACTGATAGCCTTCGCACCAGCACGTTCAATCCCCCCAAGAAGGGTCTATAAAAGGACTGTCATCGGGGTGCACCACGGGAGGTTTACACGGTTTAACATCTCTCGTAAACAGGTGTAGTAGAGGTAGTGCTAACAGCCATTCATACTTCCCACTCTTTAGAGCCTTCTGAATTGCAATGCTGCATTGGTTTTCCAGACACTTCAAAATGGCTCGATAATATTGTAAGTAAGCAGAAAAGTTAATATCATCATGATGGTAACAGTATCATTAGTATGTTATAGAGGAAAAACAACAACAAACAAAGCCAAACAAAACAATAGCAAAAAATACACACACACAAAACAATGAAAAATAGAATGGGGGACGGGCAAAATCTCATAACGATAATGGGACACGATATTAAAGGTCAATGGCCGATCGCTAATAGCCTCGTCCCCACAAGCCCCAGATTTTACCGGAAGTGGTCAAAATTTGGTAGGATCAGAAGAAAAGATACTATTTTTCTCATTTACCTGTGCAATCTTAGAGCAAAAAATTGTTTGGTTGGAAGTTATGAGCGAAAAGGTTTGCCCCACTTGTCGACCATATTGCATTTTACACAGTACTCTATGGGCTTTCAAAACGGATTGAAATATCGGCGCGAAATTTAATATGGGTTTTGGAGGAAGGCCAATCTATCAAGATGGAACACTTCATTATCCTTAAATCTGGGCATCCCCTTTAAAAACAACACAACGAGTTGGTGTATCACAGTACACTTTGATAATTGCATGCCGGCATTGTTTTCCATGCTTTTCCAAATGCCTATATGGGGCGGGGGGGGGGGGAGGGGGCGTTCGGCGCAAAAGAGGCATGATAAAAAGGGACTACGAGGGGTGATTGAGAAGTTCTAAGCCTAAGGTAGAAAGAGGTATGCTACAAAGTTCAAATTACACCGTCTACAGTTTCGTTCTTTCAATATGAACAAAGTTTCATGTCTATATCTGTTCTATTTTTTAACTGCAGGTAATCAACATGAGAGTTTTGCCGGACATATTGAAGCATTTACGCGAGAAAATTAAAGAGTTGGGAGTTCCCTTTTCATCTTTGGGAGGAGATAGTAGTCAGACCTTGCCAAATGGGTGATATGCTGGATGTTCTACCAGCATTGAAGTCCACTGATGGATGCCAGTCATGGTACATAGACTTATGGATACGGCATTGTCATGATGGAAGAGACACCCCAGAGTCAGCTTTTCCTCTCCTCAACTTTTAATTTTCTCGCGAAATTGCTTCAATAGTTCCGGTATTAAAACTCTCAATGTTGATTACCTGAAGTAAAAAATAGAACAGACATTACACATGAAACTTCAGGAATTTCATTTGAAGAAGAAACTGTAGACGGTGTAAATTTGAACTTTGTAGCATATCTCTTTCGACCTTAGGCTTAGAACTTATCAATCACCCCTCGTATTCGACCCCTGTTAATCTAATTTCACCTTAAACCTATAATAATGTTTCAATTTTTAGCAAACATGCTGTAAATGTTACATTCCATGTGAACATACCTAAAATCTGATATGCGTTTCAACAAGATGGGACCCGGAATATTCTTTCGTAACCACCTGCCACCTTAATACTTAAGTGGACGGGGGAGGGGGGAGGGAATTCGCGATAAGCAATGTACGGATGAGCTTTCTTCGTTGCAATTGGATGGGACATTACAGGGTGTCTCAAAAAAAGGACACCCTCAAACGGCACTCTATCACGAAAAGAAAAGAGTAAACCATACAAATAAATAAACACTTAGAAGTGCATTTCATTGGGTTTCCGACACCGAAAAAATCTTTCTAAAAGGAGAACATATTGACCCGATTTAAAATTTGTACCACTTTTTAATTTTAGTACGGAATTGTTACTGTTTCAGTAGTCTTTAGGCAATACACATTCTCCAAGCTCATCCTTTTGTTCATGGTTTCTTTTGTTTTTGCAACAAAGGTCAGTTCTGATATTGAAAAGTTTAGTTTCAATTATTAGAAATTACAATATCTTGCCTCATTCTTTTTTTTTTTTTTTTTTTTTCCCCTCCCCCCCCCCCCCCCCCCCCCAAATCCACTTGGGGGAACTTGGCAGCCTGGGACCACGCCATGGCCATAGGCGCAGCTAGCGCGCATAACACAAATGACATCATACCTAATTATGCTGAACATGACGTCAACGTAGTAGTAGTTCGTTCATAATATATTACTAAGTTATTTATTTTAGCAGACCAAATAGTACGTGTTATTATTATTATTATTATTATTATTATATTATTTTATTATTATTATTATTATTATTCTTATTATTATTATTATTGGTTAATTTTAAATAGTAGATCATTTCCAATTCCATCACACTAGTCTATGTTTTTTCCTTCTTTAACACGAATAACACAATAACGCATTGAACTTACTGAAAGTATGGTCCAAACGATTTCCTAATTCCGTTGATGTTTTATATTCGTTTGGAAGCATTTCTGGAATCAGCAAACCTTTCCACATCTGCCTGTACTGCTTTTCCTTCAGTTTGATTTTTGTTTTACAATCGGTCAGATAACAGATGGCTAGCGCTGAGACTATTTGCTCATGGCACGGTGTTTTCTTTGAGTATTTTAGTATTTCTTCATTTCTATTGTGACAGGGACCCCGCCACTCCTGTGATGCATATGGCTCGAGCAGCTGACACCCGTTTATGTGGGATTAGTAAGGACGGAACCCAGCAGTAGGCTTTACTTTAGGAGTCGGAATAAAGCACAAGGGCTTGCGACTTGCTTCAACTTTAACATGTTTACGACTGATTTGTTTACAACCATACTATGGCTAGAACTTCATCGCTACACACTACACCATGTAGGAAGATCAACTCGTATTAACTCTCCTTCGGTGTTCCGGCAAATTATGGAAAATTCCTGGGACCATGCCATAGGCGCAGCTAGCGCGAATGACACAAATGACATCATACCTATAATTATGCTGAACATGACATCATCGTAGTAGTAGTTCGTTCATAAATACAATACTGGGCTTAACTTGATGTTCATGTTTATGTTATTTATTTTAGCAGACCAAATAGTACGTGTTATTATTAATATCATTTGATTATTTTTAAATAGTAGAACATTTCAAATTCCAACACCTTAGTCTATGTTTTTCCTTCTTTAACATGAGTAACACAATAACGCATTGAACTTACTGAAAGTATGATCCAAACGATTCCCGAATTCCGTGGATAATGTTTGCATATTCGTTTGGAAGCATTTCTGGAATCAGCAAACCTTTCCACGTCTGCCTGTACTGTTTTTCTTTCAGTTTAAATTCTGTTTTACAATCGGTCAGATAACAGATGGCTAGCGCTGAGACTATTTGCTCCTGGCACGGTGTTTTCTTTGAGTATTTGTTTATCCTCTCAGAAACAAAGTTAAGTAGCATCTGAAATAGTATAAATTACAGCATTGTAAAGTTATCTATAATAAGGACACATGCTAATTTTGTTTTGCACTAATCACAAATTAGGTTCGTCGCGAAGAAAGAGGAAACTAACACATGACGCACATGTCGCGAGGCGTGAAATTCTTTTAAACGGCTCTAAAGACATCAACATTAAAGAAATATCTAGAACTTCGCGGTTCTCGGCTTTCGCGCTCGCTATATTCAAAGAATATAAGCTGGAGGGAGCTCCATGACATTTGACCTTTGTATATGACCTTTGACCTCATCATCATATGAGGGATCCCTTGGTGCACCTATGACACAAGTTTGGTTCCAATTGAACGTCAACTTTTCAATTGAGGTCAATTTTACATTTAGCCTATTTTCCAACTTGACGTCACATGACCTTTGACCTTGGAACATGACCTTTGACCTCATCATCATATGAGGGATCCCTTGGTGCACCTATGACACAAGTTTGGTTCCAATTGAACGTCAACTTTTCAATTGAGGTCAATTTGACATTTTAGCATATTTTCAACTTGACCTCACATGACCTTTGACCTTGGCATATGACGTTTGATCCCATCAACATCATAATTTGAAGAATCACATTTGAAGACCCCATCAACATCATAATTTGAAGAATCACATTTGAAGAATTTGTCTTTGTACCTCAGAGGTGCCATGGGTAGATTCTGAGTAAAAAAAGCTAAAAATCTTGAGGTTTTTTTTCGATTATATATCCCTAGAACGTTATTTATTCAAATTAATTTTAGTTCATTCTCGGGTATTTGGGGTCCTACCACGAGCACGTAACATCGACAAATGTACATGACAATAGTCCGCTCATTTAAACACACTCTACATTCCATGTAGGCCTATACACCCGCTTATTTAGCTTATTGACAGGAGCAGGCTCATGTCCTGGTGTCATAAACTACCGTGTCCGCGTGACTGAGTGTCCTACCACCCATCTGTCTATTGTGTTCGTCATTGAGTGCTTTATGCATCGTTTGTTTCAGCACTATACCCAAATGGCCTCGTATACAAGGTCACGGTTTAATATTCCGTACATGTTGCTATGGTAGCTAGGACACTCTTTCGTGGGGGACACTCATTTTCTTTACACCGGCTCATATCGAACCACATCTTGCCCCAATTTCCTTTCCAAGACTTGAATTCATATTATATGAAGATAAAAAAAGGAATCGTTTTACAGTTATGACAGATAAATGGCCGCTTACATGCAACTTAACACCATAGAATGTATATCGCCATTTTAGTTTGAATTTCCGAATTGTCGTACGTGTTGGCACTGTACTGTACTGTACAGTGCCAAAGAAAATCCGTGTCCCCCAGGTGTTGTTCATTCCTAATTTTAGGATAACTTGGATACCTATTTTCATTTACAACGTTACAGTTCATCATCAAAGCTGATAATTCTTACCTGTTCAAAGCTGAATTTGTCATGATTCCACGGTTGTGTGATTAAGGTTGAGTCAATTTTTTGCAGCTTGGCATCTGATATGCATACCCAAACCTGCTCTGTTTGTTCTAATGCTTGGGCTGGAGTTTGATTGGCTCTCTGTTCCACTGTAAGATGTGATTGCGAGGATCTCTTGCTTTCTCTTGCTTCCACAGAAAATCCTGTCCACTTCGGTAAGAACTCCATGACTATACTCTCTTCTGACACAGATGTTAGTTTGGGCATGGCCCATCGAGATTTCTGTGGTTTGTCCGCTTCCTTGATTTTTACAGGCCAGTCGTATTGTGTCCACGCGTCTGCAATGTATAAAATATCGTCAAATCGAGAAATCGAACGTACTAAAGATTAGCTAACAATCAATCCACTATATGCTATAATAATAAATAATATATAATAATAATAATAATTAAAATACATATACAAGTTCTTTAAAATGTTTCTTGAAAACCCAATGTGATTGACTAATTTTGTATAAACGCATTACCTTTCCGCTGAAAATCATGCGGTATGATTAAACATCTAAACCAATTGTCTGTTTTCTCATATTCAATGTGTTCTTTGATTGTGCGACCTTGAATTTGGACAATATAAGTGTAGTTCAGAACATTTCCTACGACTTCCTTTTCGTTGATTTCTAGTCGCCCTCGGAAAAAAGTGTACTTATCGGTTGCTTTTGCACGTTGATTTCTGAAATAAAAACAAAAGAAATAAGAAATATATAGGAAGACGCTTATCGTAGGTTAGGGTAGCACACACCACCAGCGAACAAACTATCATTGTTTCTATTTTAATTGGAGGTGACGCTCGCTTTACCAACTTCCCGTTTACACTTGTAAACCTTCCGTAATAATAATTCACATATAATTTCACTTTTTGAAGAAGTCAAACCTCAATTTGATGTGAAATTCCCAGTAACAAATTATTGAAGACTGAATTTAAAGTAAACAAAAGGAAATAGCATCACCTCACACAAAAATCAGTAAAAAAAAAAAACACGTTTTTTCCATGCTATCATTATGATTGTAACCAATTTCTATTAAAAGTAAAATGTAACACCAAATTCCGCGTGAAATTTGACATATTTTTTACGTTCAGATCATTTGTTTTTATCATATCTTAATTAAAGTCTTATTAGTTGACTCCCTGATTTCCTGAATTCCTGGAACGATGATTTTTTTTTTAAAATTGGAATATAAGAACAGTATACCAGGGGCTTCGGCTCGGGTGTATGATGCAATGCGGGTATTAGTTGCTATGTTGTACGTACGTACATAGCAACCAGTGCAAGTGAGCGTAGTGTAAGTGTTATGAACCAGCTGGTTTTTTTTTAATTATTATTATTTAAGGCACAGCTATAATAGCAAAATGGGTAGTAATTTTTAAATGTGAGCTACCGTTTGAGTCAGGATTTCAAAAACAAGTCGATATCCCATAGTGCAATGGCCGAAGTTTCACCACTCTCATGTACGGCGATGCGGAAATGATACGGTGAGGGAAGATATGAGTGTTAGCGTGGTGCTAGGGAAACATGAAACATCGTTCATTTCCCCGAGTCTGTTCGTTGGTGGTGTGGGGGTAGGATAAGGTATTGTAAAGTAGGGGCTACTCAGTAAGTAGCAGTCATAGAAATAAATAAAATGAAATTATATAATAGCAGTACTATATTTTTAAAAATGTGAAATATTACAGAAGCTGTCAAAAAGTATATATAACTTACTTAACAGGAGTCAATTGCACGCTGTCAGTAGTCATATTGCCTTCTTGCAATTCCTTCAAAGAATTTATGTTGCCTGTTTTTACAAACAACTTGTCTTTTCCGACGTCAAAATCGAAGTCATGATAAAGAGCTGCAACAAATTCAACCGCGACCAGTTTCTCTGTATGCAAATAAATAAATAAATAAATAAGTAAATAAATAAATAAATAAATAAAAACATATTAAGCACTGAAAAGATTAGTGAAGCTGTGTACTTCTTTTGTCATTAGTCAACTTGACTAGATCCATCATTTTCCATCCAATATCTCAATACATAGGCCTAATTGAGAAGTACCCCCTCATTTCTATTTTCAGGTGATATCTGATTTGCGAATGAGATTTGCTCGTGGTTTTCCTTTCACCCCCGTTAGCATTAACAGGAGCGAAATCTCCTTGCTCACTTAGACGATTAATATATAAATTCAGTCAAAACACATCATTTTGTATTCATCGTTTTGTTAAAAACAGAGAAACGTGTGTGCCACAAATTAACCCTCGTCTACCGAAAGGGGGGGGGGGGGGGCTTTTTTTTTTTTTTTTTTTTTTTTTTTTTTTTTTTTTTTTTTTTTTTTTTTTTTTTTTTTTTTTTTTTTTTTTTTTTTTTTTTTTTTTTTTTTTTTTTTTTTAGGGGGGGGGGGGTTTAACCACCCCCCCTTCGGAAGAGAAGTACCAACATGCCTAACACAACACAGGAACATCACAGACACTTGATTTTGGTACCAATAGATATCTATGGTCCTCCTCTTTCCATTGATACCAATATGAGTACCAACATGCCTAGCATTACGTCACAATGACGTCATAAATTTCGCATGTCAGCATGTGTCCATTTCCATAGACACACACAGTGAAAAATTCAATTTTTCGCCAAAAAGGTTAGGAAAATCAGATTTTCATGCGGTTTTTGACTCTACTTGATGGGAGCATTTTAGAGCTATAATAAGGTGTTTGAGTATATATTCAGTATTTTCGTACTTTCCTCAACATATGACGTCATGGTGACGTCATAATGGGGATGTTAGTACTTATTTTGGTACCAGTGGAAAGAAGAAACTCTAAGCTATCCTTTGGTACCAAATTTAAAGGAATCGGGTGTTCAGTAACGAAAATCACAGGGGGGGGGGGTGGTAACCACCCCCCCCCTCGGCAATTTTGTTACAAAAAATGTCTCAGGTAGACGAGGGTTAAAGTAGGCCTATTAACCAATGTCGTTTATCCGTTAAACATGTTTCTAATGCACTTCAGTCAGCTCAGGAGCTAGAAAAAAGACATCCGGGTGTTTTACAAGGCGAAACTTAAGTTTGTCACTTTCTAATGTTTACTGAACAGATTAAAATGTATGCTTAAAACTGCAGAGCAATTAGTCCATTGCATGGTTGCGATTACGGGAGTCAAAAGTGTTACGATGGCATATTTGAATACTTGCATCGAAAAAAATCTCTATACCATCTTTTTGCAAGAAGTTTTCAATAGTTACTTCGTTCACATCTGGGACTGTTCACGTATTTTTTTTTCGAATGAGATTACTTTAGGATCTGTGTAACGAGAAAGCGGAAATAAATAAGCCATGGCTGAT
This sequence comes from Ophioderma brevispina, assembly GCA_023653785.1. Lineage (NCBI taxonomy): Eukaryota > Metazoa > Echinodermata > Ophiuroidea > Amphilepidida > Ophiodermatidae > Ophioderma > Ophioderma brevispina. The sequence goes on along the minus strand of JAMKCH010031542.1, from coordinate 2,633 downwards.
TTCTTATTTTTCAGGTAACTGATTTGCTGCACAGATACATAGTAGATATAGAGCCTTTCAATACTATGGGGTATGTCAAGTCTAAAAGTTGCACATTTTCTTGAGAACGATTAAAAAATGTGATCTCAATTTCTTTCCCAAATATCAGTGACTAGTGGATGTACATTGTGCTATACATTGACTCCAGCAAATAATAGTGCTGTTTATATTCAGTAAATCCGTTGGATATGCAAAGGACAAAGCACTTCGGATCCAATCAACATTTTTTGGCGAAATTGATTTTTTTACATAATATGCATAATTAGGCATATTATGATCAATATGCACATTATGATAATATATCATGAGCTCTTTCCATATTGAGCAAAAATAACATTCCAATTTGTAGGTATAATATATTTGTTATCACTGCCCCGATTTAGATTGCGTTTTTTCATGATCTAAAGTACACGATATTACCCAGCGGCAGCAAAACAATTCTTAAAGTGGAGGGGCCACATTCTTGTCACTTTATCTGAGCAATTTTATCGGTTTTTGTGCAATTATGATAAACTTGATGTATATCATCAAATAATTTTGAAAAGTGTGGGGAGGCCTTTCAAAAGTGGAAAACGTACCATGCCGCTGCATTCCGCCGCTGCTAACACGAATGAGCAAATCTCGAGCTTCTACGTACCGTGCGTTCAATTAACTTTGGCCGTATATTTCATCAATTTTCTTAACCCTAAAAGGCCCGGTGGGGGGGGGGGGGGCGGAATCCGCCCCCCTCGACATTTTTTGTCGTATCTCACCTGTTTGTTATTTTTTCACGCTGAAACTGCATGACTTTTTTCTTTGAAGCCTTGCGCTCCATTTAAGACCATTTTGAACAAAATCGGACCTACGGTTATGACGCGGCGTTGCGTAATCGCGCACTGCGTGCGAAGAAAAGCTATTTCCCATTGAAATTACACAGAAAAGCAGGAAATCCATTCTTTTTGTGCTAAGGATACAGTTACACTATGTTTTATCTTATTTATTTGATTTATTTGTAGTAAGAGCATGTGTGTTTTTTTTTTTTTTTTTTTTTTTTTTTTTTTTTTTTTTTGGTCCAAAAAGCCCGGCTCTTTTAGGGTTAAAGGAAACGAAGAAGAACAAAAATCACGAGAGAAAAGATAGTTGGTAGACTAGGACCTAACATCTTTGTACCGATCAAAAACCCATAACTTCCTGCGTAACCCCAGTTCTTTTCAATTTACCACGTTGTTAGAAGAAAGCGAAAGTGATTGGAATTAACCGACTTATATGACATACAGGGTGCCGATCATGGCTGAGATTATTTTAGATAAAAAAAATAATTTAAGATGATTTCAACAATGTATTTGAACAGAAACGCCTGAACGGGGATCAGCAATAAGTTACGGATCAGTCTTGGTTCTGCACAAAGATGTTATGTTTGCCAAACAGCTTGCCAAACAACATTTCTATCATGACTTTTGTTCATCAACTTTGAGCATGTTTCTTTTACATTTAAAACTCTCACAGAGGAAATGCAACAATATCACAGCACATTAGCTAAAATCACCAAATAACCAACGGTTGTAAATATGGTGACCAAATGGTGATATGGTGATACGAATCACCAAACTCGCAGCATGTTCAGACCGCGCCCAGCACAAGATTTTCTAGTCGCTGCGGCTAGAAGTGGGCAAATCGATATGAAATTGATGAGCGCAGAGTAACACTGCCCCAAATTATACTGTCTAAATGCAACTTAGTTTATGAAACTCCATCACTTTCTTAATATAACTAGTCCAATTTCAGACATTTTAAAACATTTTTTCAGGTAATCTTCAGATGCCATGAAAGAAAGTAGTCCACCCAAGATTGTTGATCCTTACGGCAGCCGGGTTAGTGGTGTGTATCCACTGCATACCGGTTGGATTTACTAAATATCAATAGTTTCATTTGCTGGAGTCAATGTATCATGATGTACATGGTCCCCGAAATTCAAGAAAAGAAATTTAGATGACTTTTTATTCATTTTCAATTCACAAAACGTACGTATGTGTCTGTGCGCGCGTGTGGGCATGTGTCGCTGTATGCGTGTGTTGTGTGTGGGTGTGTGTGTGTGTGGTGTGCATTGTGTGTGGATGTGTGGGTGTGTGCGTATGTGTGTGTACTAGCTAAGATAAAACCTTTATGAAGTACATTTTGCTAATTCAAGTCAAAATAACTGAATATACCCATTTTTATTCCCTGATTGCAATGAGGCCTTGAAAATTTGCATTCTTATAAGAATAGGTTAAAACCGAATATTCTGAAGGGTCTTTATTCCGAAGGACCGTTATTCCGCCGGATCTTTATTCCGAAGGACCGTTATTCCGAATTCACCACTAGGTGCGTTATTCCGGACGGTTTTAACCCGAAGGACCTTTATTCCGAAGAACCGTTAATCCGAAGGACCGTTATTCCGAATTTTACATGAGAACCATTATTCCGAAGGACCGTTATTTCGAATTTTGCGATAGGTCTAAACCTAACCCAAACCCTAAGCCTAACCCTAAACCCCTACCTCTAATAGCGGTCGTAATGTAAAATTTGGAATAACGGTCCTTCGGAAAAACGCCCCTATTTCTAAATTCGGAACAACC
>JAMKCH010031541.1:0-18493 GCA_023653785.1 Ophioderma brevispina | reverse complement strand
GATTTCCGGTTTTAATTAATTATTAAAATATACCGCTTTCGAAAAAAATCACGAAAGAAAAGTTGTTTTCATCATTCATCATTGTATGGACCCCAACAAGATCATTGGTTCCAACTTGAAAAATTTATTTCTTCTTTGGATTTTTTTCAATTTAAATGATTGGTTATTGGTCAAACTACACAAACTGGGATCCAGGTGAATATTGACTTTTAACACTCTGAAACTTTGTTGCCAGACCCATTCGTGAATTAGGGCGCTTCAAAAGTATGGATTGTACGAACAATTATTGATTCTGGACCTTGATTTGATTTCAGGTGTTTGCGCATGCATTAAATCCCGATACTTTAAATAGAGAGCCCGTCTGTTTTATTCATTGGTATGCACAAAAGAATCATACAGCTCTCCTGTAATGCCATCCATTCAAGTTAATTGCCGTGTTAACTCCTCGAATATCATCTCGTTTGTATTGCAAAAATTCAGTGCAAATAATAACGGTTCGGATTTGATCCTGTTGAACAAGTTGGCATTATTTATTTCAATACCAGTGGCGGGCAATATTGTCTCGTGAATCATATCCTCCGACGGCAACTTTACTACCTCCAAGAGGATTCAATGGAACCTTCCACGAAACGTAATAATTAATGGTACCAAACCTTTTTCCTCGCTGACATTTTCAAACGATGGTGACATACCCAGATTTCAATAGATTTGACGGTTTAAAATGGGCCCCATTCCTTTTGTCATTAAAGAATGTCTTAGGTCACAAGATCCACAACTTCTTTTCGTGATTTCATTTCGAACTACGTATTTTTGGAAATAATTAATCAAAACTATACATCTAAGTTTATTGCACAGACAATCAATTACTACAGATACACCTAGCCCGAACTGCCATCAGGAACCTAAGTGTCACCTATGGGCAGAGTGAAATTTCCTTGTATTATCCTGGCTAACGTAACTGTCTGGAACGTTTGCATTACATAGGCAACGTAAGACCATTGAACTTAGGTCCACCTACATAGCTGGTCTGGCACATAGACATCTGAATTTTTTAAAGATCCAAGCTGTGTACATGATTTTTTGTTTCCAATCAACCCCAAAATCTACCTTGTCTCTCCTTTGACCCCTCTCCCATCACCTGGTGGGTCTCACCACAATGACCATATAGATGAGGTGGATATCAATGTTTACCAACACCAATTTTTAACACATAGTCTAACTGACTGTTAGAGGGGCAAAAATATGGCCCATACAGTACAGCATTCAATAGCCTATCACGCCTGATTGACGCGAATTTTAAAATGCAACAAGTCCTGCAGATGCTCACACTACTGCCGGCATTGCTTGGTTCGTTTGTCACGCGTTGATGTCACATGTCACCCTCATCTATAATAGGTATGTGCTTCCAATGTATGTATCATTTTCATGCTTCTGGTATATTATTAACACTCTCATGCAATTTTTGGTATAGAGATGACTCACATTTTACAACTTTTTATCAAATTTGTTTGAATTATGCCAATTTCCTCAGTCTGAACCAAATTTTGCTTAACTATTGGAACAAAGCCTATCCCTCAAAAAATTGAGTAGTCCCTTCCCTAATCCAACCTTCTGATAACCCATCAGACTTACCTGCCATCTGAATATTAAATGGTAGATGTCAGGGTCCTGTTCTGCAGGTGAATACGCCTGCGTCAACAGATGAGAGGCGAGTAATGTACAGTCTAGTGGCCAGCTGGTTCTCTGCTACCACATACAGACGACTATCTGGATCTATAATGGGTAATTAAAACATGCCGTGAACTACCTTATAGGCAAAGATGTATAGAGTTTTTCTTCAGGGTTTCTAATGGTGATATTCAGTCTAAGCAAATTAAATGAATTCACTCATTGAGCAATGCTATAAGATTATCAGCATATTTTGCATTTTGTAAATAAATGTAAGTTTTATACAGTGGCTTATTACAGACACTATCAATGATCCATCCAATATTTGCAATTTGAAGGAACAGCTTAGAAGTGAAAGGTAAGTTTGTAGATTACTGACAAGTTATTTTTTCAACTGAAAAATTGACAGAAAAGGAAGAAGAGAGCAGTGTTCAAAGATATGAATCTTCATTTAATTGCATGTTGTTTGAAGTGTCCATCCGGGGTGGCACTCAACTGGTTTGGGTAGGGGTGTGCGGCACAAAGCGCCAAACTTTGGGGTTTGTGACTGAAATATTGGCAAAAGGTCTTCGGAACTGAATTTTATGGATAATTTTATGGACTTTGGAACTTAATTTTAGGCCACATTTGAGGTTTAGGAGCTGTAGAACTAGCAAAATTTCCCAAAACTTTAGCCATGGAGCTAAAATTTGTGAGTTTTGTGGCAAGGTAGGGGTCTTAAGAACTGAAACATAGTTGAACAGGGGGTCTAAAAGAACTGGAGAAGCTGGGGGCTCTTGACCACCGCACATACCCGTACCGCCATTTTAGGTCAATTTATTCATGCACTTAATCTTAATATCTGGGATAATTTGCCTGAAACAGTCCACTTTTCCATTACTTTGGGAAAAAATGATCCAGTGGTGTTTAGCGACACCAGATCACACGATCTTGCTCAATCAAAGCTGCTGCATACACAGGATGATACCTCGCGAACATTTGCCCGCTATGGCCCGGAGCGGACTGACATCACATCGCTTTACCGCGGTGAAAACAAACCAGGGAAAGCCCAGGAAATCCCCGTATCGCAGTGATAACAAACTGTGCAAAATCAAAAAGTATGATCACTGCACATCGCGAGGCACTTACATTTCAGAGTGTATCGAATGTTGTTTGCCATTGTTACTAAGCATATTTTGACAAATGCCTGGATGTCTGCTTAAGGCTATACAGATGCTTTCTACTTACTTTACCTAATAAAAAAAAAGATAAAGTTGTCGTGCCGAGCAAGCCTAGTGCGCGGAGTGACCATCTCTCTTTCCTAGCGTTTGGGCCAGGGACTCCTCCTTATTATGTTTGGTGTGGGGGGATTCGGCACTCCTCCCGCACAGCGAGTCTGTTACTTTTCCCAGCCATTGAAAATGCTGGTACCATTTCTACACCTGGGTGGAGAGGACTTATTAAGGTAAAGGCCCCCTTACTCAAGGGACACAAAACGTTGGCGCATCAAGCCACTGGCCAAACGTATACCTAATACTACTATACAGTCCCGTTCTTTGATAACCCTATTGCTGGGGTCCGCCACATAAGGCATGCGGTACTGCCTGTCACTGGGTAGCTCACACAGGATGTTAGCTCCTCTCCTCCACTAATCAAGATTTTGTGGAGGGTAGATGATGATACCTGATGGGACAAATATCGAACGAGACACCCTAGTTTATTTTGTAAGGAGGTAATTGGAACACAAAGGTCATTAGCATAGGCATAAAACTATCAAATGTTTCGTTGGCATAATCCAGCTAACTCTAAATAACCAGAGCATTCAATGAGCAAAAGCTATCAAGTGATGGTATTCAAAGAGGACAATGGTTTTGTGACACCCTTACTGTACTACAATGGAAAATACTATGATAAACAATTAACTGGGTGCAAAAAATGCTGGCAATTAAGAACACGGTGGTTCTCAAACCACAAGTTCTTGCCCTCTTAAAATCACAAGTGGTCAATGGGTGTCATTTTCTGAACACAACCCATGAGTCAGTGCCTTTTCTGACAAGCAGGCTGCCAATCGGCCAATTGTTTAGGCCTGAAGAGAAACAAATATTAAGTTTACAAAAAAACTGCCAAAATGACCCATTTAATGGCACACATGAGTTTGACCCAATATGTTAACACCCAAATAGGGGTGGCAACTGCTGACTATGACCATAGATATGTCACAAAGTCAGCGGTTGAGTATTGTTTAGGCGGAATTTGGTTTCAATCATGTGCCTTTGAATCTGTCATGTTAAACCTGATACAGATGTGTGGGCAGTGGATCTTCTGACCCAAGTTAAGATTGGGATTATAGCAATTTATCTGTGACAGAAAAAACAAATTCATAGATTTTCAAAGAAGCCCTTAAACAAGTGTATACAGTCTTGTGAACTCCCATTGTGTATAGGGGGGGGGGAATAGAGTCCACATGGACCCCCCCCCTCTGAAAACCATTTGGCAGTGGAATTTTAAACAAAACTCTGGTCACTGATTGGGTAAATCAAAAACCACCATAACAGGAAAAAAATGGTAAAAATAGTGCGTCCAAAAAGATTTTTGCAATGAACACCCAATTCCCCCACCAAAACAAAAAGAAACCAATACTTTCTGAAGGACGTTGCATAAAATTTGGTTCATAATAAGGAAAATTATTCAAACCATTTACATTGCTGATCTTTTTTAAGTTACTCAAGTACGTTTAAGGGCCAAAACAATTTTGAATAGTGCCACCAAAATAATTACGCTAATTAGCATGAAAACATGGCCGATTCGATTATTTCGCCACCACAATATGCGCAACTGATTATTTAGGCAATTGCATTACCCAATTTGGGAAAAATGATTGGACCAGTAAAAAATTGGCACACAAAAAACAAAATGTTGGGGTCCACATGAACCCCCCCATCACTTAAGTGTTATTTGGCCCAATCTGTGAACACGCTATATGAACCTGGGGACCATCTTGACCTAATTTGGTTGAAATTGGTCAAGCGTTTGGGCAGGAGAGAACAAATTGCAAAATATTTAACCATAAAAGACCGGACAGACATAAGACAAACATTCATCTGTTTTAAACACACTATAAATATATGTTAAAACACTATCAACCTAAGCATTCACTCTGCTTAATTATATAGGTTTATTCTGTAAACAAAAAGTTAAAGTGTGAGGACCCCCAAGGATCCCCTTCAAAAGTCCACTAATATTAATAGCTAGCTTAGCTAATATTATGCATTTATGCATGCAATACATGCAATAAAGCATACATTGACATGCAGCATGCACGCACATATGCATGCACGCATGCACAATGCACGCAACCCCACACACAACATACAACACACAACAAAATGGTTCTTGGTCTTGCTCTGAGCAAACAGATGGTTCAAGTGTTAATTTATTTTTGACATTTGTTAACAACCAAACACACATTGTACGGACACACACCTACACACATGATGACAGCCAAAGAAACGGGCACAGAAAGGCATAGATATGGGAACCATACACAACACACACCTAAACACACACAACACAGGGAAATTCCAGACATTATTTTAAAATTGAGAAAGAATTTGGATTTTTACAGGATAGAGGATATTATTACTATGAGCAATCACTTAGTGTCAAATTCGATTCTGAGGAAATATAAACATTTTAAAATTACTCATTGTACAGAAATGTGCATTATAATTAAGGTTATAAAATATCTTAAAATATGTACTAGGTAATTGCAAACTATACTAGTGTGTATATCTGCATATAAATCTGCTAGCATATTGCAAAAATGCCACAACTGACCAAAGGTACTGAGTGTGTTACACAAACACAGACATGAGATGTGTCTTGCCAAGTTGTGAGTAGCTAGTATAAATAAACATGCCAGCACACTGATAACACAAATAAGGTCAAACAATTAGACTGCCAAATGCATCAAGGCTGCATTATTAACATATAGAGCTAGGACAAGTGATGCTGCATGCAAAATATTGACTACTAATTGTCACCTTGGAAATCAGGGCAAAAAAACAAAAAGTACCCCAAAACCAATTTGAACTCAAAAATTAAAAAATGTGTTGCATAGAAAGCACCAGCAATTTCAAGACTTGCATAACTGTGATTGTCAAAGAATGAACATGATACAAAAATGAGTAGTTTCTTTTTAGTGGCTGGCCCTTGACTCTAAATCTTCTATCGATGGGAAAAGATATCTATTGATAGGCTGAAAACTACCGACTTCAAATATTTGTCCCACAATTAAAAAATAAAAAAAAAGGTCAGACCTTTTTTTCTTGGCCCAATACTTTTTTAATATTGAATATTCGGCATAATTTACTTCTTAAAAAAGTGTTAATAGAAATTTAACCACCGACCTACCACAACTATTTTTTCTTCGCATGTTATATGCCAAACAAACCTTTTTAGATACTAAGATAGAATTGTTGTTGATACACTTGGACATAATTACAAAAACCAATGAAGGGAGTTAGGTAGTGTCGTAATATTTTTTTCATTTAAACAGTTGGCCTAAGTAAAGTAAAAAAAAGAAAAAACATTCAAAATTTGAACATAGCATGTTAATTCATAGAACGAAAATTCACATCAAACATAACATTGTCAACAAAACCTTCACTCATTAGTCCACTTTGCATTCACAAGAAATATACAAGCCAAATCCACACTGAACCAACACTGTCTGAAACTGGACAATATCACAACCCACAATAACAACTGTTGATCAGGTCACCCAACTTGTAAATGCTGATACGTGTTTAGTCAACTTTATTGAGGAATTATTAAAGCATACAGATCCAGAGATCCAGATCCAAAGTAATGACAAATTTAGCTTGATGAAGCCATATGATGCCAAAATTAGGAGAGTGACCACATTAAATTCTTTTACTGCATGCAGTTTACAGTATAGCTCAGGAAGAGTGGCATTGATTAAAGTTCAAACATGGTATTGTAAAGGAAATCAGTTCAGTTGTAATGATGGACCTAAAGGCCTTGTTATTATCAGTAAATTCAAGAAGAAAGAACCTTTTTCTAGGATCTTGTAAGCTCACCTGGTTTTCACACAATAGTCCTGTGATCCCCAGAGGACATTGGCAGACACCGTTTGATTTTGAAACATATCCCCATTCTGGCAGTCACCTGGACCTCTGGGGCTGCAAGACATACAAATCAAATGGGGGTCAGTTGAATTGTGAAAACAAGTGTATGCGACTCATCACAGCTGTTGGCCCCATTGCAATTTTCTCTTTTACTTTTATAACAATTTTAAGCAATGGTGAAACAATTTGGCAGCTAACAGTAGTAGGGTGCATGTTAAGAACTACTACCCCGAGTAAAATCAGGAAAAATCATGATTCTACAAAGAGCGATGTGTAAAACTAATTGTAAGGAAAAATTCATAATTGCCCGCAATGAAATTTGTAAAATTTTACACGGAGGTAGTTAGTGGAATTACTAATTCAAATCAGTGTCAAACGTGTAGCCAAAAAATGTTTTGTTCATAATAAAAGATTTTTAAAAAGCTGTGGCATTTGGAGGCAACTACCCATCCCAATCAATGGCCTTTAAGCAAGTTTTGACTTGATGGGGGGGGTGTCCTGGTAGGATTTTGCCCTCCCCCTTCTCATCACTCATGCATGCCATGTCACAATGCAATCTTTGTATTGGAAACCATCAGTTGATGGCAGTTAGTTAGTTACTTACAAACGAATTTCTTGTATAGTAAATGTAGATATTGTGTGTCCCGCACACCACTCGTAGGATCCCGAGTCAGCCACACTGAGTCCGGTTATGTGTAGTCGGTGGCATAGGCACTCACCTCCTCGGCATAGATACGATTACCTGCTGCGGCTGAAAAAAAAGAGACAATGACTGATACGATGTTCTTATGTGGCTAATAGAAGAGTGATTGTAGGATAGCAACTATAGCCTCACCCAATGATATTTAGAGAATAAAAGATAGGATTTGTTGTTTTGCCTATCTAATATCGTGTCATATTGGATTGGCAGTCCAATATTTTGAGTAGTGGATGCCGGCGCACACGATATTAGATAGGCAAAACACAAATCCTATCTTTTATTCTCTTCTTTATTTAGTTTTGGTTGTTTTAATCACCGAAAATATTTTTATTTCAATAATATTAGTTCAAAGGAAAAATATTCCGCCGCTGTCAAAAATGAACCAACCCGTACTAGTTGCGTGCCCTGCCGTAACCTTATACACGCGGGCGTAAACACTTGCGCGACGACGCACTATCTAATTTCGTCTCATATAAGATAGGCACCAACCAATGATATTGTGTGTTTGCTTATTAACCCCCACCCACTGTAAGAATTCATATGTTTGTTCCTCAGATTTATAATTCAAATGACATAGGGTCCTACCAAGATTGCCATAGCTGTGAAAAATCAATGATTCAAAGAACAAATTTCTATCTGTTAAAGGTGCTTGCTCCGATTGTCTTTGGGACCCCTGACATACCCTAAAGTATTATCAATTTTTTACATCAGGTGAAAGGGCATATTTTTCTCATTATCATTCCTGAACTTTTTAGCATCAAAATCCACTTCTTTTTGAAGATAGAGACAAAAAATGCTGTTTTAATGGTTAACCACAAGATTGGTTACTGTAGCCAATGGGCATTGCGTAGTCATTATCGCTCTTACTGTCAAAACTGCAATTTTGTTTCGCACAAATCTTCGGCGGTGAGTGCTTGCCAAGTGCCAGGCACTCATATCATGTAGAGAACAGGATGCATTTAAATTGAAACAAGCACCTTTAATGTAATATTTCATCAATAACAAATAAAAAGCTTCCAGAATTTAAAAAATTTCCAAGTTGAAGAACCAGTGCATTTTTAGGAGTTACAGGCACCTAAATTGAGTAGGAAAGAGGATCAATGCCAGTTTGACCAAATGAAGTGGCCAATTTTTGCTTCCTTGTTTAATTCCATTAGCACACTATTATTATCTTTCTCACCATCTCTTCCCTTTGGTACGGGTCTTCTGTTATTATCCAGCCACATGGGCATACGGTCTTGACTTGAGGGCGCTACTTCACAGAGGATGTTGATGTTTTCACCGAGGGTTGGACTGAATTGGTCTGGAGTAACGATCCAGATTTGCTCTGCAGGTAATTAATGCAAAATATTAATACATATGCATTACAAAATTCTGCAAAATATTTATACATAATACATTCATATGGAACTAGCTCTGATGTTGTTATGAAATGTAAGCCTTGAGGGATGTGTTCATCAGGAGCAAGTTGGTCAAATGTTGTTTGCCAAAGGTACCGACGGAGCGTAATATACCAATTAGAGGTTATAGAGGTTAATGTGTGCATATTTTAGTTTGAGTGCATTGGCAAACAGCAATGCATGCGCACTCAGTTTGACGACGAATAATGGCACAAGCCCACGAGTGCTATTTTGAGTCTGGTCAAACTGGCGCAAGTGCATTGATTTTTGCCAATGCACAAGAAACTTAAATTATGCAGACATCAAACCTAATTCATAAATGTTATTACGGCAGAAATTTACCCAAAAAATCTGAATATGTCATGAAATACAATGCAGTAAAGTTCCAAATGAAAAAATGCACACACCCAACCATAAAATAAATCCCATGTTGCGAGTAATGTTTCTAAGCACACCACGTATGCTCATTAACATATGCACCATGCAATGAGAAATATCATTTATACAACCATAATTCTTCTCTCATAATAAACATTTATGAATTGAACATAATTTATGGGGGGGCACATGCCTCTCTGCCCCCCTGCTGGCTACACCTCTGGAATAAGCCCACCCCTTTTTTAGTAAAATCTTTCACATGGGGGTGCACTAATACTAGAGTGGCTACAGTATCTGTGTTGGTGTGAGACCACTCTTACTACATTGTGGGGAATATAAAATTGGTGAATCATCTCTTCAAAAGCAGATCACGCTGGTTGTCATAGCTAAAGAAGACTTGTGTAACAATGGGTTCTGCCAGGCATGCTAGTTGTGTTTAAATTTGTAAAAATTTACAAATGTTTCTGCCCATTATTTACCTTCCTTAGTTTGGCAGTAGTCTCCTCGCCAGCCTTCTACACACTGACACAATCCGCTGACACACGTGCCACCATTAGCACAGGGCCTAACACATTCATCACCTGTAATGGGTGAAGAGAGTATGTGGTTACACATTCAACTTGGATCTTACAAGCTATTACCCCTGTAGAAATCAGAAAATCCATTACAAGAATTTTGCCACATGGGCCTTCAAAGATCATGACTTGTATGTTATAGCACCCTCTATATGCCTATTCTCCATAAAATTTGTGTAAAATTAGATTTTTGAGAAAAATCATATTTGCCAAATTTTGTAAAATTTGCACAAGTTGTTTCTGGTGGAATAAAAAAATCCAAATCTGTTGTAAAAACTGTGCGACCATTGATGTCTTTGTTTTATCCTGTTTTTGTTGTGATAAATGAGACTTTCAAACAACGGTGTTCTTCTGTAGTCATCTTCTATGAACAGATAAACATCGTATTTGCTTAGTGCTAACCAATGCAAAATAATACATATGGTTTCATGATAAAGTCCTCTAAGCATGGTATTGCTCTTATTTTCTCAAAATTGGGTCAGGATGGGAATGACTTGGAACATGGCTATATTGGAGATAAGCAGCAAATATAGATAAAAAAGTCAGCCTTACGATCTATCAATAACCCCTTTTCAATATTTTGAAAAAATGGGTTATTTTTTTTAATCTTAAATTTCCCCTCAAAATTGGCTAACAATTGATGAAGAGAACAATAAAAATAAACAATATTCAGGAAACTTGGATAATTATGTATGTCCCTACCTTCAAGTGTGAGTGTTAATTGTACAGACACCGGTCCAGCCCTGCAGATGTAGTTGCCTTTATCGGTAGTCTGCAGGTTAGTGATGTACAGACGAGTACCTCTGCTGCTATCACTGACAGACTCGAGATGAAGGGTAGCGCCTAGGGAAGAACCACCAACAATGTTCATAAGCATACAGTACAGTCTATTGAAAGAATGCTTTCATTTCCTGTATTTTCCATAACAATTGTGCAATCTGGTAAGTTCGCGACTTCCTTTGCTAAATATGGGCAAAAATGGCCATTTTAGGTGTTTTACAAGTGGATTGCATTCAAAATATTTAACCATATTAATCACATCAGAGAAATATTTAACCATATCCCCAGATAGGACTCGCAATAGGGATAGGATCCAGTACTCTTCCCACCTTGCATCTCGTTTTATATTTTCTTACTCCTGAAATTTATTGTCATTTTTTTGTGGAATTTCAAATAGGATCTGCATTTTTTCTAGAAAATTTCAGTTCTGGAAATTGTATTTAAGAAATTTTGTTTAGATGCAAAAATTGTAAAACCTTCCACATTTCCCCCTCCTTTGCATTACTCAACCCCCTCATTATTAACCTTACCTCTGCTATATCCCACTCCATGGGTTGCTCATGGCCATAACATGGGTTGCTCATGGCCATCACATGGGCTGCACATGGATATCACAAGGGTTATACATGGCTATTACATGCATTGCACATTAATTACTCATGGCCATAACATGGGTTGCTCATGGCCATAACATGGGTTGCTCATGGCCATAACATGGGTTGCTCATGGCCATAACATGGGTTGCTCATGGCCATAACATGGGTTGCTCATGGCCATAACATGGGTTGCTCATGGCCATAACATGGGTTGCTCATGGCCATAACATGGGTTGCTCATGGCCATAACATGGGTTGCTCATGGCCATAACATGGGTTGCTCATGGCCATAACCTGGGTTGCTCATGGCCATAACATGGGTTGCTCATGGCCATAACATGGGTTGCTCATGGCCATAACATGGGTTGCTCATGGCCATAACATGGGTTGCTCATGGCCATAACATGGGTTGCTCATGGCCATAACATGGGTTGCTCATGGCCATAACATGGGTTGCTCATGGCCATAACATGGGTTGCTCATGGCCATAACATGGGTTGCTCATGGCCATAACCTGGGTTGCTCATGGCCATAACATGGGTTGCTCATGGCCATAACCTGGGTTGCTCATGGCCATAACATGGGTTGCTCATGGCCATAACCTGGGTTGCTCATGGCCATAACCTGGGTTGCTCATGGCCATAACATGGGTTGCTCATGGCCATAACATGGGTTGCTCATGGCCATAACATGGGTTGCTCATGGCCATAACATGGGTTGCTCATGGCCATAACATGGGTTGCTCATGGCCATAACCTGGGTTGCTCATGGCCATAACCTGGGTTGCTCATGGCCATAACATGGGTTGCTCATGGCCATAACATGGGTTGCTCATGGCCATAACCTGGGTTGCTCATGGCCATCACATGGGCTGCACATGGATATCACTTGGGTTGCACATGGATATCACAAGGGTTATACATGGCTATTACATGCATTGCACATTAATTACTCATGGCCATAACATGGGTTGCTCATGGCCATAACATGGGTTGCTCATGGCCATAACATGGGTTGCTCATGGCCATAACCTGGGTTGCTCATGGCCATAACCTGGGTTGCTCATGGCCATAACCTGGGTTGCTCATGGCCATAACATGGGTTGCTCATGGCCATAACATGGGTTGCTCATGGCCATAACATGGGTTGCTCATGGCCATAACATGGGTTGCTCATGGCCATAACATGGGTTGCTCATGGCCATAACCTGGGTTGCTCATGGCCATAACATGGGTTGCTCATGGCCATAACATGGGTTGCTCATGGCCATAACCTGGGTTGCTCATGGCCATAACATGGGTTGCTCATGGCCATAACCTGGGTTGCTCATGGCCATAACCTGGGTTGCTCATGGCCATAACCTGGGTTGCTCATGGCCATAACCTGGGTTGCTCATGGCCATAACCTGGGTTGCTCATGGCCATAACCTGGGTTGCTCATGGCCATAACCTGGGTTGCTCATGGCCATAACATGGGTTGCTCATGGCCATAACCTGGGTTGCTCATGGCCATAACCTGGGTTGCTCATGGCCATAACATGGGTTGCTCATGGCCATAACCTGGGTTGCTCATGGCCATAACATGGGTTGCTCATGGCCATAACCTGGGTTGCTCATGGCCATAACCTGGGTTGCTCATGGCCATAACCTGGGTTGCTCATGGCCATAACCTGGGTTGCTCATGGCCATAACCTGGGTTGCTCATGGCCATAACATGGGTTGCTCATGGCCATAACCTGGGTTGCTCATGGCCATAACATGGGTTGCTCATGGCCATAACCTGGGTTGCTCATGGCCATAACCTGGGTTGCTCATGGCCATAACCTGGGTTGCTCATGGCCATAACATGGGTTGCTCATGGCCATAACATGGGTTGCTCATGGCCATAACCTGGGTTGCTCATGGCCATAACATGGGTTGCTCATGGCCATAACATGGGTTGCTCATGGCCATAACATGGGTTGCTCATGGCCATAACATGGGTTGCTCATGGCCATAACATGGGTTGCTCATGGCCATCACATGGGCTGCACATGGATATCACTGGGTTGCACATGGATATCACTGGGTTGCACATGGACATCACATGGGTTGCACATGGACATCACATGGGTTGCACATGGATATCACTGGGTTGCACATGGATATCACAAGGGTTATACATGGCTATTACATGCATTGCACATTAATTACTCATGGCCATAACATGGGTTGCTCATGGCCATCACATGGGCTGCACATGGATATCACTGGGTTGCACATGGACATCACATGGGTTGCACATGGATATCACAAGGGTTATACATGGCTATTACATGCATTGCACATTAATTACTCATGGCCATAACATGGGTTGCTCATGGCCATAACATGGGTTGCTCATGGCCATAACCTGGGTTGCTCATGGCCATCACATGGGCTGCACATGGATATCACTGGGTTGCACATGGATATCACACGATTTGCACATTGATTGCACAAGGTCATCACATGGGTTACACATGACATACATGGGTTGCACATGATATCTAGAGTAAGGTCTAATAAGCCGAATGCGGATATGGCCCCAAATGGTTTACGTAACATCACATTAAGTTTCACCAATAAGCATTCAGCATTCATCATCATTTTGGCATATCAATGGTTTGCAGATTGATATAAGATGTGTCTTGTCACATGTTGGGGGGGGGGGGGGGGGGATAACAAAAGGGTGAATCTCACTTTTACTTTACCACAGCAGACATCATTTGTACAAGATTTTCCCTTAGCTACTACTGGAATTGCACCTGGATATCGCATGAGTGTACATATTGGGCCTATATGGTAATACTAACCACAACATACACGCAGTTACGGACTTCTTTAAATAATTTCCTGCAACTTTAAAAAATACTTTTCTGACATTGCATGCAGTCTAAAAAGAAAATTGTAATAGCAAAAAATAAAAGTTGTGAAATTTTGTTTAAGAATTTGCCATACTTTTTTAGGAACACGCTCAAAAATTTGTTAGTAGTCTCACTTTATCATTACATAGTAGATAATTTGCTACCATCAATTTCGCATCTCTCTCCTGTGAATCTGAGCAGACAGCGGCGACACCATTGTTTACACGTACCTCCATTCAACAAGGTTGCAAACATGGACGAGCTGAAGAATTGCACAGAATTTAACGGTTTTGTTAATCATATCGGTTTGTTAATCATATGAGAAGAAGGGCAGCTTAATAGACTATTTGCACATTCCCTTCCTTCCCCGAAATTGCTCTCATTCGGTGCCCATTGTACCATCCGGAGAACTTGTACCAGAGGTCATGTTTACAAAAAAAAAATTGTTGTTCGTTGTCGCGTCTCCGAACATGCCTAAATTACAATACAAGTACCTTTTCACGTGAGTTAATCTTACAAAAATTAGAATAATAATCTGATGAACCAACAACCATCGGGCCTGGTGTTGAATTCACGACAAAACTTGATATTTTCGATCGTACTGTTCCCTACTTGTCACCTTACGGACGATTACACAACTATAGTTCAACGTCACAGATAGGGTAAGTTGTTCTGGTATTTACGTTACGCTCCTAACCGCATGTTTTTAGCCGAACTGAGGCTGAGAAAGTTTCCGGATGGAAATGGGCACCGAATGAGACGCATTTCGGGGATCGCGCAATATAGTCTATTTATGTTTCCTTATTTAGTGAAAATGTACAATGTATGCATCTCCTCCAATCTGTGGAAGCCATCCAACCTTAACCCTTAGTGTTATTGCCAATATCTCAGCCTACCAAGCTTACTCAAAAGCGGGTGATCACCTTTACACTAATGGAAACGTGGCTCTGGCCTATATGGAATATTCCCTAGTGGAATGGCTTCATCGTCGGAGCCACAGGCAAATTTCTTCAGTGATTGGAGGAGCCTATGTCATATCTGTAAGAGAGCACAAAACCTTACTTGCAAGAAAAAGAGTGTTTTTTATTTTGGGCTAACAGCCCTCCAAAAAATCCCCCCGTGCTGAAAATAAATAAATTGCAGAATTTTGATTAATGTCAGCCTAAATTCCATGCAATTGCCTTAAAAATTTACATCTCTGTATAATTAACCTTGTCACATGTGTCACCAATTGATAAGTCATGACTAAATGTAGCTTGTGCATCCAGGGTCGCGAAATCCACATAACTCTAACGTTGAGACAGTGGCCGCTGTAGTGCATTCAGCGTTTACGAGATGACTATACACCTGTTCAGTTGCTCTTTCCCACGTGCATCCATGTGCGGCTTTACAGGGTGTCCAGCACCATCAGTGCTCTTGAGTTAATGCTGTGACCGCTAACAATATTGCACTGACATCACTGAATCAAGGAAGACAAAATCTATACCATCCTCATTCAACTGATTGTCAGACTTTCAAAGACAGATGTAATTATTATTAACAAGCCCATCCAATCTGTTGAAGCCATCCATCATTACCCCCGACATTGATGTCAATGGTTTGTATGAAAGGGCCTGCGACACTATTATGTCTTTTGAGTTCAGACTTCAATAGACAACGAGACTGAATTAGTACAAGCTACCCCGATCTGTTGATCGTCCACCTACTCTGACATTGAATGTACGGTCTGTGTAACAGGGCCAACAACACATGTGTCTCTCCCGAGTCATCAGGTCGCAGTCCTTGGAAGACGAATTTGTGATTGGACGCAACTGTTACAACTCTCAAGTGAGCTGTTCCACCTATTTGCAGAAATAAAAAGGTTAGTCAAATACCTATACATAACTGTTGATCAAAATGGCATATTATATAATTCAGCCACGTCGTCCTAGAAAATGGTTAATCATCATCATAATTCTTGGAAGCAATGATTTCCATTAAAAGGAACCGGCAACTTTCAGTTAACTTACCTTGTCCAACGGGGTAGATGCGGATTGTTGTCCTGGTTTTACGCCCGACAGGATTCTGGTTGGCTATCCGCTGGTAGAGCCACACAGCAAGGTGACATTATCCACGATGTAGTGTTGGTGTTATTCTGGCCGATGATGGTAATCATAACTATAAAACATACACACATAGCAAGAGTTTCTTAGTACTTGGATCAGGGTCTATGAACAATTTTGAGTGCGTAATATCTGACATAGATATGCCCTAATACATAATATCCTAAAGGTTCCTTCATACTTCTAATGCAACCTCTGCCAATGTATGATCATGTTCCTTAATTTGCATGGTTTTATAAAACAACGGGTGAAGGTACGTTCATATTCACTGCATGCAGTGCCGGCTGCAATGCAGCCTACCAAAATTGTCACGGCAATCACTTGCTAGTATTGCAACGCAATGCAGTACTGCAACGAAGTTAAACTTATTTTAACTGGCGTTGCCCAGCAAGATGCAGTGGGGTGCAGTCATGTGCAGTATGGAAATTTCCGCAAGTTTACTGCAACGTACTGCAACCGTGACCTGCAGTGACCGTGTGACCTGCAGTAATCGATTAGGAGGGCACGGACTTGACGGAACATTGCAGTAAATTTACTGACAGCATGCAGTGATTGGAAGTATGAACGGACCTTTTTATAATGAGTCTGTAACTTCTTTTCCCAGTAGGCTTATTAATTATACTTGTACACATGAATATTTAAGCCAAATGGTTTCAGAAGGTAAGAAAATACTTTTTTTAAGGTTACAAGGTTAGCAATAAAGGCTCCTTTATTCTGATGTCTTTGGGACCCCCTGATTTACCTGTAAGTAGTATCGATATTGATATCAAATGAAAGGCCATATTTTCTATTGTCGTCCTGAAATTGAGCCCTCAAACCCATTCATTCAGATATAAACAAAAAAACACCTGTTCAAAGGTTAACCATCCAATAATCATCATCTGAATAGGGCTTGGTGATATGCATTAGTGCATCTACCATCAAAACCCCAAGGTTGTTCCCACCGGTACTTGAGGAATATATGCAAGTGCCAGGCCTCAATCAAGTAGAGAATACGAAACACATAAAACAGAACAAGCACCTTTAAGGCAATTGCCAAATAAAGTGAGAGTATGACAAATAATCTTGTCAAGTTTATTGGCTATGTCAATTAGAAACACTACACAAAGCCATGTGGAAACACAGATTTCTATTTATAACAATGAATAGGCGTTTAACGCCCGTGTTAAAGAATAGGCGGCAACCGTAACGGTTTTGAAAATTATAAAATTCAATTACGGTATCCTTCAAACGTGCACGCGTACAGCATGCGCCGTAACCTGGTGGCCTGGAAAGGTACATCGTTTATGCAAATGCTGAAATATGAATAAATTGGGTACACCAGCTATGGAAATCAGGGAATCTATGAATAAATTGACACCACGCTATGGAAATAAGTACGCACTGCAGAAAAAGATGGTAGGCTTTTGAGCTGGCGTTCGCTATCTAGTGTTTATATATATTAAACATCAGTGTGTGGAACTACCAATACTTTCACAAATGAGCCTTCATATCCGGTTGGGCATTCACAGGTTCCTCTCACACACTGCCCACCATGCAAACCATGGTCTTGGCACAATAGTATCTACACAAGCAAGAGTGATTATAGAAGATTTGTGGCTTTTCTTTTGGTTTAAAATCAAAGGAAAGGACACAATTGAGAAGAAATTATTACTATCCTTAACCTCCCACACAATCATACAACACAGAGGCCAGAAAATGCACTAAGTTCCCATGTGTGCAAACAAACACCATATGTTGGCAGAAACCACTGGCAGGACATTGGGGGGGGGGGCTAACCATCCACCAGCCATAGGCCAAGCTTCAGAGGGTTCCCCAGTTTGAATCTGCCACAAAAAACTCACACTTCCCTTTTGTTTCGGCTTCCATTATTCTCCCCTTTCCCAGACAAGCCTAAAAGCATGAAGAGCATGGGTAACACTAACCTTTCTCGTTTCACCCCTAGTGCCTTCCTTCCCCTAACCCTCCCCAAACCAGGAAATATTGTTCTCACCAAGGACATATGGGCTTATCTCCGACTTGTCCAATGTCGACCTGTAGCCTAAATGTCTCAGGCAATAGCTGTTAAACACAGACTTCCAACCATACTTTGAAACAATAACAACTTACATTTAATCATGACTTCAAAAATCTGTCCTCAGTGGTCCACATTACACAAATAGATGCCTTGTCACTCATCCAAGATGTTTATCAAGTAGAATGGTCCTGTATGGGGACGCTTCCTGAACGGTAATACGGCAATTCAACCGAAAAGGAGATCATAATAGTCAAAACCCATGTT
>JAMKCH010031540.1:0-15686 GCA_023653785.1 Ophioderma brevispina | reverse complement strand
GGGAGCTGTTAGGAATAGTCATGCTGTGCGCCGTTATAATTGGCTGCCGAATTTTCAATATGTGATAATGTGATATATCCTAGTCACATGCACAGCGGAATAAATGTAAAGCGCTTTGAGATGTTGTGTAAAGCGCTATATTAATACTTACATTTTAATTATCTATTACGACTCAGGGTGAATGAAAAAATATCTAATCAATGTAATTTAGTAATTGTAATTTACGCACTGGTACTATACAATTGAAACTTGGTAAATTACGTTAGGCATGTTACTCTACTTCCTGTGTTGTGGGAATTATAAGATGTTTTGCATAAAACGCAAACAAAAAACTGATTTTGTAACACTTAGGCCTAAGTGTATAATGGAGGGAGGGGGGTTCCATGTGGACCCAACATTTTATTTTTCGCACGCCATGCTTTAAGGCTAAATTATGTTTGCCCAAAATTTTATGCAATTGCTTAAATACCAGTTGCACATATTTTGGTGAAAAAATATTCAAATCGGCCATTGCATTTTATGCTAAATGGCATAAATAAGCATTTTGGTGGCGCCATTAAACTTGTTTGCCCCTTAAATCGTACTGGAGTAAATTTGTTAAAATTTTATTTCAGCAATGTATTTATGTTCTCCTATTATGAGCCAAATCTTATGGAATAAGTCCTTCGGGAAAGTGGTTTTTCATTTTCTGGCGGGAGCATTTAGTGTGCGTCATAAAAATCGGCTTTTGGAACGCCATTTTGAATCGATACAACCGATTTTAATTTTTCCCCTATAATGTGGTCTTGTTGGTGTACCCCATCCATGACCAGAGTTTTGGTAAAAACTCCAATGACGATGTTGTTTTTAGAGGGGGTCTACATGAGCCAGCCCCCCCCCCCCCCCCCCACACACACACACAAACGGGATTGCATAAGACTTTATACACATAAGTGTTAATGAACGTTTAACCCAGGGAGTCAAAAATAATAATGATAAAAAAAAAATCGCCTGAAAATTATGACACATTTGCTAGCTATGGGACCATGCTGTTTTCCCAATGTCTTGTATGTTGAAAGACATTTTCTTTATAAGTACCCCACTGCAATGTGTTTTACAGAGCTATGAATTGGCAAACCCACTTTTGCTTGGCATCCTTTTGAAATTCAAGATGGCTCACACAACCAAATGATCCAATAAGACCATCAATGTTTCTAATCGTATTATTTGACCCTTAAAACTTTGAGAAGACCTCCCAATCTTTTTTCTGTCTCAGAGCCCG
Organism: Ophioderma brevispina; assembly: GCA_023653785.1. NCBI lineage: Eukaryota > Metazoa > Echinodermata > Ophiuroidea > Amphilepidida > Ophiodermatidae > Ophioderma > Ophioderma brevispina. Next base: position 14,425 of record JAMKCH010031540.1, on the reverse strand, counting down.
GGATATGGGTTAAAATAGACGATTTGGTGACCATTTTGAAATTCAAGATGGCCAGGCCCAAACCGAAGAGCTACTGATTTGACCATATTGTTGATAAATATTCTTATTGGATTCCTTGACCCTGAAAATATGGACATAGGCACTGGAATTGTGCCTCTACAAGGCCCAGAGAAGAGTTATATGGGCAAAATGTGACAGCTTGGCAGCCATTTTGAACTTCAAAATGGCCGCCACGGCCAAATACGGAATCCAACTGATCCAATATTGTCAACAATGTTTCAAGGGATTCCTTGATCTTGAAAACATAGACAAAGACCACCAAGTCAGACGTTAAAGGCTCAGAAACGGAGAGATGGGCAAAAATGGACAGGCTTGACGGCAGTTGGAATTTCATATGGCCGCCACGGCCAAAAAACATAACCAAACGATCTAATATTTTCAACAATGTTTCCAATGGACTCATTGGCTTTCAGAAAACATAGGCGAGGGTACCAACCGAAACACATGCTGATGAGGCCTGTCTTGGGGGTGCCAAGGGATCCTTCTCCTCATTGTCTATTTTGGTTGCCATTTTGGACGCCATTTGATTTTTTTGCACCTGGCAGCCATTTTTGATATTGAAAAGGGCTAGTTATTGATTTTTTCAATCCCAAAAAATGCAAATAGAAACTCTTGATTAATCAAATAGATGGGAGAAAGTTATCGATATGTTTGATATTGAAAAAGGGACATTTTTGGGCTCGACTTTTGAATTGTTATGGCAAAAGGCAGCATTTTGGATTTTTAAAGTTGTTCCAATCAATTCTCATGCCCAAAACCCTATATATAGACACCCAAAAATTAAGAGAATAGGCCCTTATAAGTTATTATGAATTTTGACCCCCAAAATGAGGAGCACCCCCCCCGGAATGGGCACTTTGGCCCTTTTTTTCAATTAACGCGTCCGGAATCGGTTCTCGGAAAATTTAACCATTAGAATCAACGTCAAACATTAAAGCTGAAAACCATTTCCCAGCTGGTGCGGGTCTGTGTGAGGGCAGACTATATCTTGCAAGATGGTTTGATATATAGGCCGTGCAATATATTTGCAAATGTCAATCAGTAAAGGGCAGTTAATTAATTCACCCTGTAGGCTAAAGGATATATATTTTGTGTTTTTTAGTTGGATAATCACTTCCAAAATCTCAGTAAGGCTATCTTAAGTGTCATTGAGTCGGTTTTTATCAAATATCCCAATATGGATGCAAATGGGGACGCCCAATCCTACTAAAAACAAGAACCATATATCTCTAAGGGACGATTAGTCATTGGATGCCCATCTTGGATGGAATGTATCAATGCCGCTGATTACCTAATGATGTCTACATTGATTGATTGATACAGGGATTTATACACACAATAGTGCAGACTAGGTTCGGACACAGCATCAATTATAGCCATCTTGGAGTATCTGAAGCCGTCTTGGATTCTATAATGAATGAATTTATAATACCTAACAACATTTCTTATGGTTTTAATTAATTTTCTTGACTGTAAAAACCACCAGGATAGATACCAATTACCAACCTGCAGTCAAAAGTAGATCAAGATCAGACACTTTCTATTGTATTGACGGCCATATTGGATTCATTGATTACGGGTTACAGAATCAAAATGTTATTGGTCACAATGAATGTTTTAAACGAGTCATGAATGAGGGGGGGCTGAAAATTACGAGCATTTGACAACTTGGAATGAATAGATGGAGGATGTGTTTGTGGTGTGGGATGTGGGGCCGGATTTTTATTTTTGCGTGTTTCTACAAAAATGGCTCAAGGTGCCGTCTGGCATCCATCGGAATTAGAATCCAATAAAACTGGTCTAGAAAGCTTTTAAAACATTAATAGGTAGGGGGTCAATAAAACAGGTTTAGGAGTATTAGTTTGGGAATCGTAGCTTGGACTATCCCCCAGAAAGTGAGGGACACTCGCCGCGTTTTGCTCCAACCCCCCTTTTCTTAACGTCGCCCATGAGCCCCATGTTTATGGTATCGTAAAATTGCTTCCGATTGCAACGTTATTTTTGAGAGGAAGAGGAAAACGATAAAACAAAGGAATCGAAACAAAAACAAAACAATCGAAATGAAAGAAAAAGGGTCAAAACCCACAAACAATAACAAACCTGGAATCAAACACATAAGGACATTTCTATTTTTAAGGTACAATCTCTCGCGTGTGGTAAAGTTCAAACGAGGTTTTAGGCCTTGCAACGCTTACTACCCTGGGGCTCTTTCTGCCATAATTGAAAGTCCAAACATTGATTTTTTCGCAAAGGTTATGTTCTCATCAAATCCAAGCTTCCGTAATGTTGTTGATGGTAGCCGTTGGTTATGTAAAGTGTGAATTATACCACCTGCACTTTTTGTTACGCGGAGCGTATGGCAAACATGGTGCCGCCAAATAAGCGAATTTGAACTGATAGAGTCCTGTGTGCCCGTAATCTACAGGGGAGAACTAATGAACCACCACCCCAATGGGCTAATGTCAAAACGAACTCTATCGCGTCATTTCTCATATCTGGCGGGCAACATGGTGAAAACGTCTGCAATATTGAAATAACATGGCCTGCTTGAAGAAAGATGTAGTCTAATGCTTTATCATGGTTCATGTGTTTTTATAAATAAAACTGAACTGTTTATGCCTGGGGTTACCTTTTGTATTGTTTAAGAAACTTCACGGCCGCAACATTGCTAGGAATCTCCTCATTTCGAAAGGGCTTTATTGGATCGTCCGAAGACAGGCCTACACGGATGAACAATACACGGGGCTAGGGTCACGAAATGTATCTTGAACATTTATTATCGTATCCCGTCAAATTCATTCACATCAACATCAGGGCGTGTCTGCAATGTATCACAGATATTTTTCTTCAATATTTGTGTGTCACTTGGAATATTTTTGTCAAACGAGTTCTAATTGGTCATGGTATCAAAGGAAATCTTATTAATTTTGATTACATACTTCGCCGAAACCACCTTTCCACTATAAATACAAATAAATATTATAATTACCATTTAATGGGTATGTCAATCGCAAATGTTGCACGTTTTGATAAAAATTAATAAAATGCCATCTCAATTTCTTTTCTGAATATCAGTGACCAAGGGACATACACTATGGTACATTGACTCAATCAAATAATGGTGTTGTTGATAAGTAAATGCACCCGGTATGTAGCGGACAAATCAATTCAGATTGACTTCTTCAGAATTTTGAACCGACTGGAAAAAATATGGGTCTTCCTCTGAAAAATCGGGAAACTTCTTGAGTCTTGCTCCCCCGGAGGCTCAGCTCTGGTTACGCCCCTGGTCCAGTTTAGATTGAGCTGGCCTCGTTCGCGATTAAAATAAACTTTGAGGTTCTACTGTGAGTTCAATAATTTTGACTGTATATTTCATAATTTTTTGAAAAAAAGAAACGAACGTGAACAAAACTCATGGTAGATATGTTGCTTGGTAAGCTGTGACTTAACATTTTTGTGCAGAACCAAGATCCATAACTTATCGCTGGATCTCATTTCTATTCAATTTACCACCATGTTTTTAGAAGAATACAAAAGAAGGGGCTCTAGCAAGCTATGCTAAGAACGCGGCCATTTGAATAAAAATGGCATTACTGTAAGTTAAGTTTTGTTTCTGCACAAAGATGTTAGGTCACAGTCTGCCAAACAAGTTAAAACAACTTTCATGATTTTTTTTCATCTTTGTTTCCTTTTCAGAAAAATGATGAAATATACGGTCAAGGTTAATTGAACGCAAAGTAGAAGCCCGCGCAAGATTTATTTATTCGTGAAAGAGGACAAGTATCTTGTGCTTTGCGTCATGAAAAAATAGACCAATCCTCAAATCTTTTAAACTGCATGGGTAATAACAATGGCTCTGTACTTGCAGATAAATAGTAATTTGAAGTGCTTTATCCTCTGCATACCGAGCGGACTTACTGGATATCAGCAGTGCTATTATTTGCTCAAGTCAATGCAGCATGATGTATATCTACGTATACTGGTCACTGATATTTAGGTAAAGAAATTGTGATGACATTTATCCATTTTCAAACAAATGTGCAACTTTTGAACTTGACATAACCCAGAGTATTAAAAGGTATAATATTTAATAAAAGTTTAGCATAGATTTATCCATTTTGCAAGAAAGTTTTGCGATTCTATTCAGAAAATATGGAGGGGAGGTCCTTTTAAGGAAGCATAAGCATAATCAGAGGCATAGAAAGTTATTTCATCATCATGAGCAAGGTACTACTCCCTTAGTAAGTATTCGCATAACTCATAAATCCCTAGTGTCTATTTAAAGATCAATTAATTATTTTATATTATTTAGATAAAACACTTGGAAAATTAAATAAGAGGCAAAATGGAGGTGGGTGGGCATGTTGCAGAGGAGAGCAGACAATAGGTGGACTTAAGAATCACCGAATTCACCATGAAAGCGTAGGCGGGGAAGACAACAACTGATGGAGAGTATGATAATCACATCTTATTGGGCACAACTTTGATAAGAGTAGCACAGGACAGACGAAGATGGCATTACAACCTGAGGTGGGGCTACAATCCTACCTTGGTTAATCTCCAGCAATGCTAAGGCAAGCAAAACACTTGATTAAGTACAATTCAATTGCTTTTACATAACATGGTTGTTTGCTACATTGGTGTTAATATCACACCATTAGAGTAAACCGGAGTTGTAATTAAAGGTTTATTCGTGATTTCAGCCTTCTTTTTTAATATCATAGATCACTAGATTCCTTGAGAAAAGCTTATTTTCAAAATTTGAGCTGATCCCGATCTTTGCGTTTTATGTTATGAGCAATTGCTCGTTTCCCACGGTCCCATAGCTACTGTGTGCTGTCATTTTCTGTCCGTTAGCGGACATAAAATACAAAATTGCGAATTTCCTTACAGAATGCTACCGAATTTGCACTAAGATTGGGCAATTGGATTACTAGGCTAACGATTCAGATTGATATAAAAATCTCACATGTTTTAAGTAAGTCACGAGAGCCCCTTTGACAAACACAGTGGTCTAAAGTATACACCAAGTGTCCCCCTTGATTCCTTACGCTTACAAGGCATAAATATTGAGGAGTTGATAAGGATTTTTTGTGGTCAACATGAGTATATATAAGGTGGTTCAAGGAACCGCTGAATTTTCTTCAAACACTCTTTTAAAGAATTCTTTTGTGTAAACGCAGGTATTTAATATAATAATTATCCACATCCATCCAGTCAAATACGGGACAGAAAAACAATAATGTACGGGGCATGAGTTAACGAAGCATCTCGGCTGCGGCCATTAAATAGATAGATAGATATTGCAATATTCGATTAGGTGCGATTCTTTCTAACCAAACCAATGACCAATGGCAAGAGGTGAATGCATTGTTATGTAACCCTCATTAAAAAAAAATTACCCAGTTTATAGTGACCAAATGTAACAAATATGACCCATTTTATATCGTTTGTAAGCTTTGAAATTTCGCACCATTTTTTTTTTTGTCATAGTAATCTTACCAAAATCGGCCATTTTCATAGTAACTTTTCCAAAAATCAGAAATCAAACATTTCATTGTGATTTTAATAGCGAAAATATCGGGAAAATGGAACCATTTCATAGTAAAATTGCGACCAAAATTGAAAAATGGACCCATTGTATATAGTAGCAATGACCTCAAAAAGTTACCCATCTTTAAGTAGCCTGTGGGAAAAATGAACCCATTGTTCTAGTAAGGCGGAAAATTGTGATCCCATTCGGCGGCACATATATGTACCTACCCTTTTCCACTGAGTACCGAGTACCCCCCCGGTGCCATTCATATCCGTCAAGCGCTACTGCAACAACGCCATACCGCATGGCGGATATCCATTGTAATACCCCATTGGGCAATCCATGGGACTTCCTATATGACACGGTCTAACCAGTTGGAGCTCTATCTGCAAATGGTGCCGACGGTGCACAGGTGAATAGCACATAGATTTTTCCCGTTTTGCCAAAGAAAAAGTACAAACCCCACAACTCATAATTGTTTTTCAATATCAAAAATGACTTGATGATATCATTGTGCCTAAACTGGTTTTGTACAAGCATTGTTTTTAAGGATTTGATCGATTTTTGGAGAAAATTCAGCCAAACTCCGGCGGCACTTTATGCCAAAGCCAAAACATTACACAAGAATATGTATTTATTAAATTGAAACAACAAATATTATGAGAAAATAAAAGAATTTTTAATGATTCCCCGAATCTGTTAATGAGGTAGGCCGGTGATTTCATCCACAAGGCTATCGCATCTCGTTTGCGGCCAACCGATCGGCCACAGTTGCTTTATGACTATCAATATTTGCTTCAGGTGTTTTTGTGGCCGTTAAGGTGGTCTTCTGACCTAGTTATTATTACTAATATTAGAAAGCAAATTTTTGTATGTTTTAACAAATCTGGTGGACAATAAGAGGTTTTTTCACAAACCAACATACCGAAACTGACAAAAATAATTTCAAATGCAAATCTGGGGTTTCTTGTCAAATTTGCTAAGATTAACACCGTAACCATTGATAAGAAATTAAACACCTTTCTTAACAAGTTAACACCATTTTCGCCATGTTTTTGAACATTTTGATTTTTTTTTATTATTTAAAGACCTTATATCTAAACATGTTTAAAATCTCTCTATATATATTTAGGTATTTAACGTTATGTTTGCCAAGTGTTTAGAGATTTGTTATGTTGAATAAACACTAATTTGAACCACGTCTCTAAACATTGCTTTTACTATGTAGAATTGGAATATATTTGCAAAAAAAATGAAAAGTCTCAGCAAAACTATGAAAGTACGCCAAGAAACATTTATGAAAGTAAACACATGGGTAAAACATACATTAATACACGTTTATTTTATTTGAAGTGTTGAAATTAACCGTTGTTAAAATGGTTTAGAAGTGCTAACTTGGACATTTTATGATCTATGCTTCGCACCCGACTTACCTCCAAGAATTTGAGATTTCTCATCTACACTGCTGGCCTTTAGTAGTATACATATGTGTCTAGTCTCAGGAAATTGAATATTTCATCTGTATAATAAATTCAAAATTTTGAATTTGTATATTACAAAAATACAAATTAAATATTACTGCTTTGCTCATGACGTGGGTATATCCTTGGTGTAAAAATGGGCTCATCTTATCTGGTGAACACAGGTAGGCCTAATGGCAAACATGTTGCAAATATTTGAGATGTAAATGTGTGAAAAAGAAATACGAGTAAAGAAAATAACTTTTTTTCAGGAGTTTACGTTGTGTTTACTGTCTTATGGTTTTATGGATTCGAAGATAAAATACATTCAACTCTGCCAGTTATTGTGGGCTACACAAAAACTCGGGATTTAATTTGTGGAGTTTTATGCAACATATTTCATTTGTGTATAGCATGTGCATCTTCCGCTTTGTGTGTTTTGTTTTTGTTTGATCGTGTTCTTTTGTATGATTAGCTTAGTTGCATTGGTCACCACGGGCCTATTTTCGCCACCCACTTTTGTTTTTGTAATTTACAGTGTGTATATCTTCCCATTAATTGGCCTATTTTAATTTTTTGTGTGTTTGTTTTTTGTGTTCTTTATAATCCTCTCTAAATGTAACGTATTCTATTTTTTGTAAAGATACGTAGTTTGGTAATCTTAGCAATGGCCAAATTCTTTTATAAGTTTTACAGGGTTACGTAAAGGTGGTCCTATAGTACACAACATAACATATTTATTGTATCATTGCTGTTCAATTTACTAAATAATTTGAACTTAAACTTGAGTGGGCTTTCTGATACCAGATAATGCTTAATTTTGACATATTGTGTGTGAGACCATAAAAAATATAATTTTTTTTCAGGTTTACAGTGTCTAACTGTTTGTAACAATCGCTTGCTTCACGTCCGTAAGGTTAATTCTTACTTCACTGCACTGCAATGTATTGCAGTGAAAATGGATGAAAACCATCTTAGACTCAACACAGCAGCAGCAACACAGTTCAAATTGCATTGCAATGTGAATAATAATGGACCTTAAGGAAATAAGCCCTCTCCTTAGTATAAACACTATGGCAAACAAGTTCCAAATAATAAGAACTATAATGAAAAAAAAAGTTTCGACCTTTTTGATGGTTGCAAGACCATTAATTTAAGACGACAAATTTGGTATTTAACATCATAGGACTATAATCCACTATAATAGTAATTTGGTCATCAACCCAGTGCAATGGCCATATTCTGATGTGAGCCTTACACCTGTCGACCAGGCTTTCACGTCGCGGCCTCACTGTCTCCGTATCACCTTTACCATGGCTTGAGCGATACAGGGACCCCACTTCCTGCTGTTGATATTTGGTGACGGCGGTAGGGGATTCAACGCCGGCCTCGCTTTCACGTTCAGGGGTGTGGTGAGTCACTCTCACTACAGGGCTAAATAACAAAGTCAGGTTGATAACTTGTGGCCGTAATTTGGCAGGGCTTTTTGTACTGTAGAACGGTCGTGTGTTGTGATTGGATAGCCCGTCTCCGGGTTTACAAAATTGGTTTTTGATTGTAAAAGTGATGCATCTTTGGAAGCATACACTTGAGGGAATTATCATGTCATTGTAAAAGTGAACACGCGTCCAAAGCTACGCAGCCATCACTGGCGGCCATTAAAAATTACCGTCAACGACATGACTGAACCTGACTGACGATCCTGTATTTTGAACTTTTGAACGTGGAAAAGATATTATTTACAGAATATTTCAGCATAAATAGTTTTACGCATCTCGCGTAATGCCAAGGTCAGAAATATCCTTCAATCAATCAATCAAACAAACAAACAAACAAAAACAACCAACCACAAACAAACGACAACAACAAACGAGCCTTTGCCAAATTATTTTAAATTTTATATCCCTTAACGGGGGGGGGGGGGGTGGGTTATTTTTTCAGCTGCCGTTTCTTAACTGTCTGCAATATATTTTGGTTATATTTTTGTATTTGTCTAACTTTTAGTTGCGCTTCTCATTGACGCAAAAATTCAAATCCATCGCGTCGTTTTGCGTTAAATTAGCATGGTTTCATAGAGCTCCCTTAGGCCATAAAAAATTGGGGGGTTTTGTTTGGCGAACCCGACCGCCGCCTAAAAAACCTGCGCGACTCAAAAGTTTTTTATGCAATTAGCACAAAAAAAAAATATTCCTGCCGACCGACCGACCCATTTATTTTTTTATATGTTGTCGGCTGGTTTATTACGACGGCAAACAACATTTTTTTGCGACTTAAACCAGGGGCCAGAACACGATTTGCTCGGTTTGGGCATTTGGGATTTCCCAACTGGTAATTTACGGAATTCTTTGCGTGCATTTTCTAATGGGCAAATATAACAGAATGAAAGTGGTCTCTTAGCGCTCGCTTATCATTCTCCTGCATCATATAACTTGTTTGAATTGATTGGATCAAGAATTTGGAATGATCCAAAACATATTGTCGCCCACATCCATACTGTCTTAATCTGACAAATTGCCGTTTTCGCCTGTTTTCGAAAATCGCCATGGAATTGCCTACCAGGAATTAAACATTACAATTTACTTTTTAATTTTGGCATTCTGAAGAAAACATCTGAAGTTAGTTTTAACCATGCTGCGTTTTTGAAAGTTGCACTTGTATTCCTGAATAAAGCGACAAAGTCATAAGTCTGTATGTGAAAAAAAAAAAAAGCAAAAAAAAATTCGTATTTTCACATACGAAGCTAATTTCAACATTATATTTCAATGCGTTCAGATAGCTCTGTATGTGAAACACGTCATGTTCACGCAGGAGGCAGATACGAGCACATAGATTCTGTAGTTAAAAGCGTAACCCTTTTTTTACGAACCAGCGCTCATTAACGCCTATTGAAATTACGTTAAATGAAACATACGACAGTATGTGAAATCGCGATATGCAGGTTTGAGCTTATTGTCAACATTCTAATTAATATCTCACTAATTAGTTCACTTCAAGATTGTAACTTTGTGCATGTTAGACCATAACATTATAAGTAAATATGCAAAATAATCTCAAAAAAGTAAAAAATTCCGATACGACAGTATGTGATGTGGGCACGATATTACAAATAAATTCATGAGAATCTTCTTCGAAATTAGCTCCTTTTTCGGAGCAGTCCTGAAGACATTATATCAAGCAGTTCAACACAAGGTTGTATGCTCCCTTGACGACCAAATGTTCCGCAGTACATTCGAAGCTTATACCACAAAGTTTCGGGTTCCAATTCCACTAATTAAGACCACAGCCTGCTGAATCTCTTTTTGATTCCCACAACTTATGCTTCTTTGGCTTGAAAGATGACAGCAGACACATTAACCTTTTACGGGGCTACTGCAAACAATCTATTATCTCTGGAGATTTACAACTAACTCTGGCAACCTTTTTTACTTGTCAATACTTCTATTTATAGTATTTCACAACGAGTTTTCCCAATACCTAAAATATGCATTAGATCATCTTACATTATCCAATTGGATCTCACATAAATGACTCATCGTGCAAGCTTATCCATAAAAGGCAGCTTATTCTGGTAAGATCCTAAACTAGTTGGCTAATCTCAATCTGGATATGGGAATTTTCATTCTCTAGTAATGATGAAAGTACTTTTCCTTCTAGAAGTCCTCCCCAGTTTCACACAGATAAATATATTTTAATAACAAAATGAGAAAATAATAATATCGACATTTATATAAGCGTCTTTCCAGCAGGATACAGCGCTGTTTCATATTTTATTACCGGCTGCCTTCAGGAATCGCCACAATCATTTCGCTCACTTGGACGGCAGCCGGCACGGGGCAATGGATTTAATATCTGTCCGGGACACAGACATTGGGGACCACAGCGGGAACCTAACTCACGATTTAACGGTGTACGGATCATGAGTCCCTGCGCTTTCTACTAGACCACACGTGCTCTCATACATAAATACAATATACTATACTCCTGGGACAGGCACAAGAATTAGAATGACAAAATATCACACAAATCATGATTATAAAAAACGGTTTCCTGGCAGTTGGATGTAATCTTTGACTGCCAGTAAATGACCGTAATTTACAAAATGTGAATTGATAGCGAAGAAAATATAACAAAGCTTTCAAATTACAAGGATGTACGAACATTCACGTAAATAACGAAGGAGGTTTAACAGTGTACTGATTGACAAAAGTTACAAACCACAGGCGATACGTGTACGTGTACGTGGAATCTTTTTTCGATCGATGCATGAACAAATAATTCCACATTTCAAGTATTGTTAGTTAATTGATCTAAACCAATCGACTTTAAAAAAAACCGTTATATACGAAGACGTGAGTTGGTGGCGCTAAATTCTCTCTTCGCGCGGGCCTGTATACATTTCTTATAATTGAATAATTTTATAATATTGGGCTTCGCTTATTACCCTACCACCTGATCCCGTGTTGAAAGCAACTTTTTGGTCCGCGGCTTTTGTCCGGCGGGAGTTATAGTCCGAGCTCCATAGACGCTAACGGAATGAGCGTGAAAACAAAATGTTTCAGATTCCGATTCACTTATTTCATTCAGACATGTTTTCAAATTATCAATGACACAGCATACAATACCCAAGTATTGTTAGGCAGAGCAAACCTGATCATTATTGTTGATAATATCAATTTATATGTTAGAATGATACAAAACAGATAATATGATATAATGTTTTGATCAATAACAGCTCCACATGATCATGATATAAATCAGCAAATAAACAAAACAAAAAAAAAATTCGGCTTGCATTGCTTTGACTTCGTCATCCAGCAATCATTTGGATATCTTTGCCATCACCGAATCTTGGCTGACTGGAGATGGCCGAGATGAGGTAGCCATTGCTGATATCCAGATACTCTACCTATACTTTAAAGCTTCATCACTCTCGCCGTCCGTCATAGAAGAGGCGGAGGTACAGCTATTCTCGTTAGGGATGTTCTCCATGTAAGGATAAACAAGACCTGCGAGTTTAACTACATGGAATATTGAATGTCACAATATCATTATCTTCTACCTCCTTCAACATTATTCTATCTCAACTCATGTCTGATAAGAAAAATAAATAAATTCACCTCATCAATGTTACTAGATGAATTTTCCTCTGTTCTTGCTACTTTGACAGTTGGTAGTGGCCATTTGCTCCTAACTGGAGACTTTAATTTTGATGTTTGCTGATGACCGTGAGGCTCAATCTTTCCTCAATATCTAATCTGCCATGACTTGAAACAACGAGTTTTGGCCCCACTCACATCGGGAACCAACACTCTGGATCTACTAATAAGCTGGAAGCAAGACAATTTTGTGCCATATTTCAACTCATAGTCACTTGCCGTCCTGACCACTAGTCTGTCAAGTGCATCATTAAAATCATCCGACCTAACCATGTATTTAAAACCACCAGACTCGGAAAATCGCCAACATCCAAAAGAGAGATCTTCGCTCTGATATACGATCTGCACTTCTTCGTGTGCCTTCAGATCTGCCTGTGATTCTCTCAGTTATGATATAATAACATCTTAATCTAAGACCCCTTGATGAAGCAATGCTCCACTCGCAAAATCGATCTATATTCCTGCGTCCCTCATGCACCTTGGACAAAGCTGCTCTTCGTGCTGAGAAGAGGAACGGTCGACTGGAGCGCATGGTTTCACAGACTGGGCTCACAGTAAAGTATGCAAATAGGCTTACAAAGATCTTGTTAAAATACAACGCTCTTCCTTCCTAAGAAAGCCAAAACAGAGTATCATAGCAAGCAGATTACGTACATGTGATAACGGGACCTTTTCCGGTAGTCAGTCAATTTAACACTCCCATAGTGGAACAACACTACTCCCCAGAATGTCCAAAAGATCTTGCTGACAGTTTGCAAATTTTTTTCTACAAGAAAGATCAGAAGCCTGCGTAAACAGTCTACATGATCGACTACTCCTCTATGGGTCCGTTGAACTAACAGATTCTGCCAAAGCAACCTTCACTACTTTTCTACAGTGCGAAGAGAGGTTCCTGAAATCCATCAAATCAGCATCGATCAAGTCCTGCACCTTAGACCCTTTAACAGCTGGTCTCTTAAAACTATTTCCCTACAGGATCTTTTAACCAGTCCATACAAGGAGCCAACTTTGTTTCCTTTATAGGGGTATTTCCCCCCAATCTCTAAGCATGCCATCTGCATCCCGCTGCTGAAGAATCTGGCTGGACACCAACATCCTCTCAAATATAGCCCTATATCCAATCTGCCATTTCTCGTACTTATCTCACGATAATGATCTCCATGTTCCGATGCATCGGCATACCGGCAATATCACAATACTGAGGCTGCTCTGTTACGGGTGCAGAACGACATCTTGACTGCTCTTGACAAAGAAAGAGGCCGTGCTAGTGTTACTGGACTCCAGCCGGCCGCCTTCCGACACCATAGACCACAAAAAGCTCCTACCCGTCCTAACTGAAAGGTATGGGATTACTGGAAACGCATTAAGTTGGTTCTCGTCAGACCTAGATGGCCGACTTACTCTATATCATCAGAGGTGCTTCGTCTGATCCTGTGGCGGTTGATTGTGGATTCCCACAGGCTCGTTAGCTGGACCGATTGACTTCATCTTTGTTCAGTGCCAGACTACATGATTCATTACTGCCCACGGTATTGCATCTGTTTCTACTACCGTGACTTTTTCCCACCCTCGGGATCGTGAAGCAGCCATAAAAAAGATTGAAACCTGTATCGCCAGACATCAGATCCTGGGTGTAAATCCAACAAGCGGATTTAAATGACAAGAATACAGAGATGTTGAACTTTCGCTCTCATTTTAATAGATCGGTTAGCAACTCTCAGCCAACTAATGATATTGGCCATTCTGTTTTATACATCCGTCACTGAAGCACGAACCCTTGGTGTCATCTTGACTAATCACTAAGAATGATCAAACATGCTAACACAAGCAACGCTGCTTGGCTCTCAATAAGGAAAATTGGGCAGTTTTTCGACAGTAACCTTTTGATTAAAAATCTAACCGTCAGATTGGTCCACGCCTTTGTTACTTCTAGGCTGGATTCCTGCAATGCCTTGCTTTATGGCCTTCCGGAAAAGAATTGACCAAGTTCACAAGCGAGTTCAAAATGCCTATAACCGTCGTGTCCTTAAATCCTTCGACGAGATCATATCACACCAGCTCTCTAGTCATGCAGAAATTGTTCAAATATCAAACTCTATTGTGTCCTTTTGGTGAAAAGTCCAATTTGGTACCGATGTAAGCTCTTGTATTCTCAATAAATCTGGTCCTAGGAGCCAAATTAATTTCCTTCCAAGGATGGCCGCAAAATTCAA
>JAMKCH010031539.1:0-73131 GCA_023653785.1 Ophioderma brevispina | reverse complement strand
CTGAAAACATGAGAAATTCTTTCAAGATTGATGTCATCTGCAGGCCCTCGGATGTCATCTGCAGCCCACGGATGTCATCTGTCAGGCCGCCGGATGTCATCTGCAGGCCCTTGGATGTCATCTGCAGGCCCTCGGATGTCATCTGCAGGTCCTTGGATTTCATCTGCAGCGCCCTCCTGTCATCTGGAGCTCCTCTGATGTCACTGCAGGCCCTCGATGTCACTCGGCAGGCCCTCAGATGTCATCTGCAGGCCCTTGGATGTCATCTGCAGGCCCTTGGATGTCATCTGCAGGCCCTTGGATGTCATCTGCAGGCCCTTGGATGTCATCTGCAGGCCCTTGGATGTCATCTGCAGGCCCTTGGATGTCATCTGCAGGCCCTTGGATGTCATCTGCAGGCCCTTGGATGTCATCTGCGGCCCTCAGATGTCATCTGCAGGCCCTTGGATGTCATCTGCAGGCCCTTGGATGTCATCTGCAGGCCCTTGGATGTCATCTGCAGGCCCTTGGATGTCATCTGCAGGCCCTTGGATGTCATCTGCAGGCCCTTGGATGTCATCTGCAGGCCCTTGGATGTCATCTGCAGGCCCTCTGATGTCCATCTGCAGGCCCTGGTAGGATGTCATCTGCAGTTGCCCTCGCGATGTCATTGCAGGCCTCATATGTTCATGGGCAGGCCCTTGGAGTCAATCTCTGCAGGCCCTCAGATTTCATCTGAGCAGGCCCCTGGTGTCATCTGCAGGCCCTAGCGATGTCATGCTGGCAGACCTCATGTCATCTGCCGGTCCTTGGATGTCATCTGCAGGCCCTCTGATGTTCCATTGCAGGCCCTCGGATGTCATCTGCAGGCCCTTGGATGTCATCTGCAGGCCCTCTGATGTCATCTGAAGGCCCTCGAAATTGTCATATGCAGGCCTCGGATGTCATCTGCAGGCCCTTGGATGTGGGTCGGGCCCTTTCAGGCCAGACTGTGGCCCAGTGACTCTCCGTGCCCTGAGGTCTGGCCTGGGTGGTGGGTTTGCCTAATGTCCTCTGAGTCCCCTGTTGCCATCCCATTTAATGTTAATATTAATACTTTTATTAATTTTGCATTTGTATATAGCTCACATTCCAGCTCAGCGACCAAGTCTAAGCTAAAACTCCAACTGATTGACTCAAACACTGACCATGCCTATAAAATGGTAACTGAATTCAAATGAACTGAGTGGTAATGGTCTTTCACAGGAATAGGTAAAGGTATAATATCATAAGGTCAAATGTTATCAACAAATTTTAAGTGGCATAATTGCACTGGTCAGTAAACGAGGAGTGCCCTGGTATTTTTCACATCAATGCAAGATCAATGCAACTTGTGGGTGACACACCAACTTGTAGTTTTTAAACCCACATCCAGGGTGGATGCATGTCCATGTTTGTTCACATACAAAATTTGCACTAATTGTGTCCCAATTTCAGATGCAAACATCCTGATGGAAACTCACCCCAAGGTGATTGCCTTTTTTTTATTGACGAATATTAGCTGTTCGAAGCTCATGTTACCCATTACGACAAGTAAAAACTACATGTTTTAGGCATATCTCCCCTTTTTTTGCGACCACTTCAATTTTCTTTTTGACATTTCAGACTTGACTTTAGTAAACAGATGTTTACTAAATTGAAATGCTTCTACAGGTTTGCTATGTACACATCATCAACCAAAAACATGAAAAGAAATGTTCTAACCAAACCACTACACAAAACCTGACAAATCCTAATTTTCTCAACCGGATGGCAAAGATAAAAGAATAATTCCACAGAGAGAAAACTACAAAAGTGTATGCAAAAAGTGGAGCAACATGTGACATTCAGAGCTGTGGAAGACACAAATGAGCAATCGACTGATTTTGTAATTCTACAGGCATGGACAAACACAACAGCCCGTAAATCCTTTGAGGGGGCTGAGCAAATGGCTCGATGCCTTATAGAAAACCCACACTAACAAGTTCCCAACGTAACAAAACTAATTCTATTGGGTTCTACCCAGATCTATGGAGACAAAGCCAACTTTGTTGCCAAAACAAATGAATGAAAGTGTCACATACACTGCCAACCTAAGTCTGCGTTTGTAAGTGTGTTTGTTGACCACACAAAAATCGTTCTAACTGGAAGTGGATGTTTGCGTGAGAGGACTTATACTGGGACACGTAACACCTGAATAACAGAGGACTGAGTCGTTTGGTGAATAAATCTTCGCAAATCAATGGACAATTGGTCAAAAACCATAATCGGGACACACTGAACAGCCAAAAACATGTAGGATTGTGCAATTTCAGTCTTGCAGACCCAGGAGGTACCGCAAAAATGACGATGACAGTAATGAATAATATATAAACGTTGAAAGGTTAACAAAAATGGTGACGCACATAATGTGTCAGTAACTTGTATTTTAAACCATACAGAATTAAATAATGATAATTTGCTGTGTAAATAATAACATTAATGAGAATTGAACTATTTTACCACATGAGGATTTAATCAAATCAACATAAACAACGTAATGTTTCAATACTAATACTAAAATACGAGCATGTCTAAAAATTTTGGATAAA
Organism: Ophioderma brevispina; assembly: GCA_023653785.1. Classification (NCBI taxonomy): domain Eukaryota; kingdom Metazoa; phylum Echinodermata; class Ophiuroidea; order Amphilepidida; family Ophiodermatidae; genus Ophioderma; species Ophioderma brevispina. The sequence goes on along the minus strand of JAMKCH010031539.1, from coordinate 70,543 downwards.
TTAAAAGACCATTTAAAGAATTAATCGTGACTTTTCAGTTCATTGGTTGTTGTAGCAGAAAACTGGTTCAAAAAATGATTACATTCCTTGTATTCTTTTAACTTAAAAGATTAAACCTTGAAGCTGTAAAAATAGGAAGTGATTCAGGTAGGTGGTGAGACATTTACTGGCTCAAATAATATAAATTATAAAAAAGAGAACCGATTATGTTTGCCAAAAATGTTCTTTACGAATGCTGTTTTATTGAAATAGGAAACCTAATGATAAAACATAATTGTTGGTGTAAATTAAGATATAGGAACATCATCACAATAGTATTAATGAATAATAAGCATTTTGATAAAATAATTACAAATTGCTGTGAGAATAAAAATAATTTACTTAATGGGATTTTAAATAAGATATCCTTAAAGATAATGACCAAACTATAAGTAATTTCATTGACATGATATACTCATATCCCTGCTACCCATTAATACTTAGACCAAACACGTTTACTGATAAAAGTGCTTACATTAATAGAAATATAATAACCAATAATTTAAAAATAGGGAATCTTACTATAAATATAACCTGACCATTTCCAAACGGCACATTAACCAATAATCCAAATAACTGAAATAAAAGCAAAAAAAAACATAAAGTTGCTAGAGCACTTCTCAATAAATACTTATCAGAGCTCTAAAAAAAGCGAGTCTGAAATTAAATTGGGTAATTCTATCCAAAATGATGTATCAACAATGATTATAATAACTTTATTGAAATGTTTAATATATTGACTCGTAAGTTCACACCACTTACCAAGAAAACAAATAAATCTAGTCTAAACCAAACTCACCATGGATAACTAAAAGATAGATTTAATTAAATGCTAAATAAAAAAGAGTAAGATTTATAAAAAATATAATAACCAGAAACCCACAAAAAAACTAAATATCCAAGACAATAATAACAAAGTTAATAAACTTATAAGGACTGACCTTAAAAAAAAGCACTATTTTACACCGTAACCATTTCAAACATAATTATAACTTATTAAAAATATTAAAAATACATGGAAAATACTAAACAATATAACAAATAAAAACCAATAGTTTTGTAATAACGAATTAAACATAAATGATCAAATTATTAACGAACCTACACAATTCCTTAAATTTCAAGGACTTCTTCATTAAAATAGCACAAATCAGGTCAAGCAAATACAAAATACTAATACTAGCTTTTCAACTATCTCTCTAATCCAAATCGATAGTACAATGTTCTTTACTCCCAAAAATTCCCACCCAGAAGGATGAAGTAATTAAGTATAAATAATTTAATGCACATTAAAAAAAAAAAGTCCAGGTCATGCGCATTCCAGCTATTATTATTAAAAAAACTTGCTTGAATTAAGCATTCCCCTTACTAACATATACAACATGTCACTAACAACAGGCACAATACCTGATCAACTTAAAACTGCCAGAGTCATTCCTATTCATAAAAAAAGATAGCAAGATAAATTTACTAACTATAGGCCATTTCTGTTCTACCGGGATTTTCTAAAATTTTAGAGCGTCTTTTTTAACGATGCATTTTCATTTTTGACAACACAACATACCTTTTTGAAAACCAATTTGGTATCGTCCCAAACACTAACAAGTTATGGCAACACCAAAGCTTTGTGCACAAAATTACTAGGTTCCAATAACAATAAACAACTGCTGGCGTTTTTTTGGACTTTCCAAGGCTTTGACACTATAATCATGATGTCCATCTTAGCTAAATGAATTGAACATTATGGCTTCAGAGGTATTGTCTTGGATTGGTTCAAAAAATACCTCACAAACAGAATGCGTTTGTTGATTCCAATAGTCACAAATCTTAACTAAACTATCGACACTGGTATGCCACGGCCTCTATTTTAGGACCCTTGGGTTTTTTTATTATTTCTGTTAATGCTATTCCAAATTTTTCCTGGCTTTTTTCTGAATTGTCTTTATATTATATGCAGCTGATACTAGTGCATACATCACATCATGATATTAACAAACAAATACAATAATGAAGACTTGTTATAAGTAAACTAACACCTGGTTCAAGACAAATAAACTTTCACTCCAATCTTAAAAAAAACTAACTATATATGCTTTTTGGCACTCACAATTAAACAAAAGTACAAATAACCTCTTTGAATATCTCCATCGATAATACAATAATGAAATTCAAGTTAATGCTTTTAAATTTTAGGAATCAATCGACCAAAATCTAACATGGAGAAAAATAACATTGATGAGTTTAGGAAAGGAAATGTTCAACAGGAGTATTGGAATTTATATAAAGTAAAGCACTTTCTACTGAAACTGCACTTCTAGTCTCTATAACCAATGTTTCTCTACATTCAAATATGGTATCCTGCATGGGCAAGTGCATGCAACACTGAATGGAAAAAACTGCACATTACTGCAAAAGCGTGCACTGAGAGCAGGGTGAGCAACCGTGGTTACAGAAGTGCATCTAATCCTTGGTTGTTAAATATAACCAAACTAAAAAATAATGGATTTGTGTACATAATATGGGAACATTATGTTACAAATACAGCCAAAACAACAGTTGACCTCCACATTAACAACATGTTTGTACACCAAATGCTAAAAATCCACACTTTATTCTACAAGCCATGCAACAGGTTTTCAATAACTAATATTAAACTTGGATTTAGTGTAAATCTATTATCTTACCATTGAGGTTTAAAACAATGGAATAAACCTTCCATCAAATGTGAAAAACTCAAAAAATTACTCGTCGTTTTCGGGACTTGACAGGCCTTTATTGGGCTGAAGGAAGGAAGAGCGAAAAGGAAGGAGAGGGAAGGCGAGAAAATCCCCCCCTAATGTATATATCATATTGTATGTAATATGTTTATACCGATGTAGATTGGGGAATTTAAATAAATATGTTATGTTATGTTATGGTACAAGAAGTATTTTTTAAAAGCGGCACTGGCACATTTTCTCCAAGATAGTCCAGGCCATTGGGAGAATCTCAATATGATTATTGTGCACATAAAAATACAGGTACCCAAAGGAGATAGGGACATAAAGCAAATTAGCACATTTTTGAGAGCGCCCCAATTTTCAAAATTCCGATATTTTTGCAAAGCTATGATGGTATTGTCTAGAAATAACTACACCTGCGAACGAGCATGCTCAAAATGCGTATTTATCATTAAAATGAGCGATTTTTGTAATTAGAATTGGGAGATCTAGATTTGTACTTAACGGCAGAGCTGGAAATATAACGTTTATGTCCGTCCATGATGAAATTAGTGCCACCTCAAGAAAATTGAACTCTAACTTATTGCCTTGAACCAATAAAACAAACTAATAGCTGAGATACGTACAGGGCGCTATTCCCGGCTATTCATATTGGAAGGGCCATTTCCAGCAGGCCGTTGAATTATTATCGGGCTCCGATCTTAATTACAAATCCTTCGTTTGCGCACATTAGATTTTGGAGATTAACCATTCACAGGTATAGTTTACTAAAGCCAGAGTTACCAAGGCAACCGCGTAAAAATCTCAATTTTTTTGAAAAATTGGGCGCTCTTAAAAAAATGTGCTAATATTGAGTTAATAAAAGGACTAAATACATCAGGTCTTTGTAGGCTAACTTTTAAGTGCCAAAACTCTTATTCAAACAAAATGTGTCTTTTCATGAAAATATCATTAGACTCATTACGCATGCATTAACACCACAAAGGTCACTTACTGGTCAAACAAGGTGCATATATCATGAGAATTAACTCTGGCATGGTTTTTCTTATGTTACACGCCATTCCGGTGAGGGCTAGGTATATAAAAAGCTTTATACCATGCAAAAATATAAATTTTGCCAAAATCTAGAGGCGCAATATTCAAATGTGCCAGTGTCTTTTTAAACCTGTTAAGTGGACATTAGCGGGGTCTACTAACAGAAAACTTGATGAGTTTCTTATAAAAACTTTGTAATAACGTAACCAAAACAGATAGTTTTGTTAAAACACACACGTGACCTGTCTCCTAGAAACCCCGATAGTCAGAAAAATATTAATTTTGAGATATGATAGAAATGAAACACTGATAAATCAAGCTTTGGAATATGATATACACAATGTAAACATTGCATCCCCTTTGTCCTTCAAAAACTGATGATCAATATTGACTGGCATTCTTTTGTTTTCTATTGATGTTATACCAAGTTTGAACTCGTTCTCCTGAAGTGATCTTGACAATTTATCCGTGGGTTTTATGGAAGGAGGTCACGTAATTTATGTTTTACTATATCAAAATGAAAAACACATTTAAAAAAAATTCATCTCAAATTTTTTTTTAAATTCAGCATTTTAGGGACTATATTCATTTTAATGAACAAGTTCTAATCATGCACAATAAATTATATTTGGTTATCTTCCTCGTTCGCTTCGTTGAACGTCCAAAATCACAGTGGAAGACCCATCTTTAACCAGCCTGTAGTTTCATCATCAGGTTTGATAGGCCTGGAAATTCCTATTGGGGAATTGTAGACCTAACAGTATCTATGATGTGGAATGGTTTGTGGCTCTCCACATCGCCGTTTGGTGAAGGTTCTACTCATCTTGTGAAAAGGAAGTTCTTGTACGACCAACGCCCAGTTCTGAGTCTGTTGGGTTGACCTATGCTTTCTTATCAAGGTTACAATCATTGGGCTTGCTGGATGGGCTGTCCACAAAGTGCTTTAGGTTCAAAGTAGAGGATGACCATTGATCATTTTACCATCTGTCATTGATCCAGGATGATCGATAGGGGTACTGTGACTGCAAGTGTCATGGATTGGGTGCAACGTGATTCTGTGGAATTCTATGATCCTTCAAAGTTGGTTGGTTGGGGGATTAGGCTTACCAGGTTCATCACATTTCTTGGCGAGCTGATCGTCTGAAGGTTCCCCTAATTTGCAGGAAGCTATGCCAGACAGATTGGAAGGTATTCTTATACAGGCGGTCGCCAGAACCACTAACAAGTCTCATTGCGCACATTCAGAACGACATCAATCTTGTGTGAAGATACGCTGGACTCCATATGGTGCAGCGTATTTCACCGCGGTGGAGTAGCCAATGCAACAGTTGATGTATGTTAAGTGTCAAAGGATGCACACCATCCAGTATCTCTGAATCTGCCTTAAAAGTTCATGCTTGATCACTAATAAAACCTCGTCCCCCAGAAGAACCCCAGAATTTTACAGAAGTGGTTTAATTATTGGGTATTGAAGAAAGATGCTATTTTTCTCATTAACCTGTGATGAAATTTTAGGGCTCTTAAAGGATGTTTGGTTTGGAAGTGTGAATGCAAAGTGCCCCATTTTCATTTTGGTCGAACAAACTAAGTTACAAGCATACTCTATGGGACGGAAAAAATCATGTTTTTAGGCGCGAACATCAAAACGGATTGAAATATCAGTGCCAAGCTTACCAGCTGTGTATTGGGGTGAAGACCTTTCTATCAAGATGAAAACTTTAATTCAGGTCATCCTTGTAACCTATTTACTCACACACACCACACACACACACACACACATTGCAAGCGCCTAGAAATTCACGCAAAACAAGCAAAAAATAATATACACAATAGAAAAAAGAGGAGAGAAAGGAAACACCACACATACACACCCGAGCGACTTGTAAAGACACATTGAACACCGGAAAAAAAAAGATGGTTCTACCAAAGTGTTTTTGAGAGAATTCATCAGTGTGACCTCACAAACATCGTGGTAACCCTATTTTACTCACCAGTTTTTGGCCATTTCTTGAGATTTCATCTCATTTTGTAATACCTTATATACAGGGTTCCCAAAAATAAGTTCCCCCCCTAAAATCCAAGGACATTCTTGCATAACTTTCACTTAGAACTGTATGATGGAAAATTTTAAAAAGTTATGAAGAGAGGAAACATTGGCTCTAACACCAAAAGTCAAAGTTCAATTGCTTTTTAACAAAAAGCCTTTTTTGACACCAAACACATACTCCTCTTTCCAAAACTGATGTCGCCAGAAAAAGTGGCACTTTACCGTTATTCAAAGGTCTAAAGTCAAGAAATTATTACTTTACTAACCCAAATGATTTCATTTCATAGTCATTGCGGTCTGAAGTAAAATAAGGCTTCTTAAAAACATTGACGCATAGGTGAACAAATAAACAAGACAAAATTGCAGGAAAACAAACAAACGAGATGTAATCGTTACATGTATATCTTGGTATCAAATAAAGTCATTTTGCTTTGCATACTACTCATTTTTTAGAATGATAAGAAGGTTAAGGTTTGAAATGCTGTTTTTTTTTTTGGGTCAAATGAATAAGCTTATGTTTTGTATTTAGGGTGAGACTCCATATTCAATGTGTCTCCATCTGGCACTGATGAATATTGTGTAGTGTTTACACATGCTGGTTACCAATGCTGATGTTCTGTTGGTGAATGTGGTCCATGCTCCCTGGATAATTCCACCACGTTGAGCACCGTGTAGCGTTTTCCTTTATGTGTCGATCTGCTTCACATTTAGATGGTGTGTTACACAACTTTCATCTCATTATTTGTTTGTTTGTCATGCCATTATTTGTCTTTTTGATTATTTGTTTGCCTATGCGCTTTCACCGTTTTAAGCTTATTTTACGTCCCAGACCGAAAAAGATTAAAAGAAAGGAAAGGAATCGTTGTTGTTAAAATTGATAAGTTTTCACTTAGACCTTTGAATACGGAAGGTCACTTTTTCGGACAGCATCTTTTTTGGAAAAATGGAAGTGTGTGTGATGCCAAAGTGTTCTTTGAAAGCACAACAACCCTTGTGGCAGAGCCAAATGACAAAGATTCCTCTCTTTAAACTTTTTAAAATTTCTAAAATCCAGTTCTAAGTGAAGGTATGCAAACAAAAAATGTCTCCAATTTTCGGGGGGGGGGACTTATTTTTTGGGAACCCTTAGAGTGAAGCTATACAAACCTCACTCAGAATTTTCCTGTATTTATATGCTTATATAGCAATTTGGTATTATTTTCTAGTATAAGAGAAATGGGATGAATTATTATGTTCAAATTTCAGGCTATTTTATTACTCAAATTTGGACCAAACTTAGATAAAAATGAATGGAATTTTTTTTTTTTTTAATTTTTCTATTTTTTTAAACTGTATTTTTAAATACAAATCAACATAGTAGTGCATCACAAATGTCTGAATTTTATTGAAAAAAAACTTCCAAACCATTCAAAATTACCAAAATCAGTTTAAGATTTCATTTTAACAAATTACAGACCCTTGTGTTTGTTTGTCATCTCTGCACAAATTTGCACGGAGGGTGAGTAGAAATTAGGATTAAAAATGAGGCATTTTTAATTACAGGTAGTAAACAGAATTCTAGCTGATAACCTTTTGTCATCAAATGACCATCAAAGACACCAAATCAAAGTATTTATATTTTCAAAGACTCAACATGCCCCAGTATGCAAATTTCAACAGAAAAGTGAGAGTACTTCATTACGCAGATCATCTTCCCTAGTCAATGGGGAAGGTCTATTAATATAGCAGACCAAAAACCACTGAAACTTGTACTTGTTTTGAAAATAAACATCATTGAAATGTTGATCTTCCACTGTACAATGATGAGATCTACACAGGGTGTCCAAGTAAACGGGGAATTCCACGGGAATTTAGAACACGGATAGATTACATGATGTCCAGCAATAATACTGCAGCTATTTTGTGTTGTGTGGAAGTGGCAGCACAAGCCACACCACTGGGGAACAAAATCTGTTTTCCACACCACTGAGGCCACAACTCAATGAAATAATGAAGTTTTGACGACAGTGCGCAGAATTGGATCCCTGCTCTCTTCTAAAACATTTTATAGTTATTTACGTTGTGAAAGCCATATAGTCGGCGGGAGCCACAGTCCGGGGCTCCAATGGACGAAAGCGTGAAATAAAGCGTGAAATAATGTACTGAAGAGGTCAACTGAATCGGATTGCCCTATTGTTCACCATTGTTCCGGACTATGAGTACGCCGGACAATAATTACTTCTACCACCGGTATCGTTATGGGAGCCGGACTAGAGGCTCCGCCGCCGCACTATATATGCTTTCACACCGGCTTTTGGCCTATCCCAACTTGACATTCTTACTCCTGCTGGTCCTCTCTTAAGTTTAGCTAAATCTTCTACAGGAGATGGGTTATTTCAAATGTAATTTCACAAGGGCTATCTATTTGAGGCAAACGCTAGTACTAAGCCATTTTTACTATAATCCAAGCCGTAAAGCTCATTATACTGTTTTTTTTTTTTTTATGTTTTATTGCACAATTTAAAGTGGACTTTTTACTTACTTAACTCAAAACTAAAACAATTATAAATGAAATAAGGATCACTGAGATTCGAATCAGCAAACCTTTTCGATCTGGTACAGATCAGTCTATTACACAATGCTATACAAACTGATCTGGCAGACAGAGAGCCATTGGTTTGTGTTATATCATGAGGCTATGGATCAAGAAATCCCCTTTAATGTGTACCAGTATATAATTGGCACACCGTTTTTATACAGCCATTTGAGAAGAATATCATATCAATGGATTAAATGGGAATCCCTGATGATTCAAAAATTCACACTTTACTAGTGGTCAGTCACTGAAATGGAATATTGCCAACCACATTTAGTATCTAAACCCACATGACTTATATTGGGTTTGAATTTGTCAATTTTAAACTTAGAAAATATATGCTATTATTATAGATCTAGCTGGCCTTTTCTCCAATGAATTTAGACCTGACTATCATTACTTCAAGTGAGAAAAACAAAGCCGCAGTTTAATTCAGCCACACAAAAATGATGGTATTGCACTTTCAATAAATTAGACATCCAAGCACAAACGAACTTCTTCACAGCATTATTAGATCATAACCATAACATAATTAAAGGTGTTTGTTTTGATTTATGTCTATTGTGTTCTCTACTTGATATGAGAGCCTGGCAATTGCACATACTCCCCATCAAGTACCGTGGGAAACAAACTTGCGGTTTTGATGGTAGAAACAATAATGCATATTGCAAAGCCCTATTCAATACTGTGCGAATATTGATGGTTAACCATTAAATCGGCATTTTTTTTCTTTATATCTTGGGATTGAAATGGATTTGAAGGCTCCAATTTTAGGAGGACAATGAGAAAAATACGGCCTTTCATCTGATATCAAAACACATACTACTTCCAGATAAATCGGGGGTCCCAAAGACGATCAGAACACGCACCTTTAGCTTTGGTTGGGTCACTTGTATAGTGCTATACCAAAGCACAGAAAGGTCAAACAGCTTGGCCCTGGGCCAAAATCTCAATTAAATTTCATTCTTATTTTGCTAATACATGTTATAATTTCCTAGACACTCAGTACAATTTGTGTTGCAATAGATCGAAGTCCATATTAGCAAAAATGTCAGTGGTTTAGTTCTGACATCGTCTTTAGTGCTCTTGAAGGTGCTAACATACACAAGGCAAAACCACACTTCTCCAAAACATTTCCATCCATCATCCTATTATACTGTTTTGTTAGTTCCGATATTCCGTATTTTTCATTCACTTCACATGGGCTATTGGAACCTTGTGTCACAACGCACTGCTCTTTCCGGGTACATGCATGATCCTGTGCAGTAATTGGTGGGAATAGATCACATGACATGCATTATGCAAGGTGTGACGTCGTAATTAGCACATCGTGCCTCGTTTGTTGGTGGTTTGAGGATTCTTTGGCGCATGTATCGCAATGGAGTAGCGGTGCCTGGGGGCAAACGTGAACTCCTTTATATTGTTGAGTGTCAGGTAAAAGTTTGTTTGTGCCAAGTCCATAAATAATAACGTTTTTAATTTAAGTTAATTTTGAACCCACTTTTCCAGTAGATCTTTATGGCTTGACTACAACAAGAAAGGACTGCACTCCTGACTGCTATGCTAATCCCCTGTAAAAAAATCAAACCTGGTGAATGCAAAAACAACAGTACACAATTTCGACAGTTGCATGTGCGACTATGCAACTAGTAAACTGTGGTGCAAATGTATTAGCCAAACAAAAATAATGTCTTATATGCAGTGCCCCTAATATTTTTTTCACGTGCTCCCCCCCCCCCCTTGCCAGCCAAAACAAAATTAATGAATTTTTGCCAAATAATCAGCTATTTGGGGTCAAAAATCACATAATTTTGGCAAATATCAGCAATTTTGCACCAATATTTGCCTAAAATCTCCAAATTTTGGATGTTTTGCCTGCTTCTATGACATTTTGGCCTGAAATTATGCTCCAGGACCATATGGTTAAAGGACCATATGGTCCTGGAGCATAAGTAATCTGGAGAAATATTCTAAGTCAAATTTGAATGCACATGCTCCAGGATCATATGGCAAATATGCAGCAGTATTTGACTTATAATATTTCTCCACTGCTCCAGGAGCATATGGCAAATATGCTCCTGCACCATTTGGGTAATCAAATATGCTTCAGGAGCATATTCAGCATATTCAAATATGCTCCTGGAGAATCTTTGACATAGAGAATAATTGACATAGAATTGCTCCAGGAGCATACTCAAATATGCTCCTGGAGCATATTTGACTTAGAATATACAATTTGTTAGAAAATTGAGTGCACCCTCATCGGGAAATCTGAGTTGGCTTTTTAAGCTTTCACAACTGTTTAAAACAATTATGTTATCACAACATGTGATTCTCTATCTGGTTCCATGTCATTATCCTTCTCTGTGGCTATTTCGTGATCTACATCTCCCTCTCTTACATCCAATTCCCAAATTCCAGCAGTTTCCTCATTTGGACCATCCTCAAGAAGTTTATTTAAGCTTCTTGAATCCGCATGTGACCTAACATCAGAGTTATCTATACCATCAGTATTCAGTCTGGCTTGCATCACAGCTGACATCCAAGGGGATTGCCACTTGGGAATTTCCCTTTCTGGCAGCCTCTCTGCTTTCATGTTTGACATGTCACGTGAAGTTTCACCAGGGTTCCAGTCTCAAAGGCTAGGCGTGGCATGACTTCCGCTCTCGATTGTAGGATTTCACCGATTCATCGCATTGGAACTTGTGGATTTACCACCATGCATTCACTTATACCAGAGAAAGGAGGAAAAATGAGACAGCACTATAAAATAGCAACTAAACGAACTTTAGTGAAATGTGTAATTGCGTAAACAAAACCAGTTACAGGGCAACAATATAGATTCATTTCTTTAAAGGAACACTGGAATTGGTTTGCTAGCTATCATATCCACACAAGTGAGAGACATTTGCAGTGAGCAACAATACAGCTTGAAAAAAAAAAAAATTTCAGGTCTAAACCAAGGCATTTCGTAAGGAACTACTCGCACCAACGATCCTCTTGACCATCGCTTGACTAGGTCTTTTTCAAAACAAAGCTAAACGGGATATCACTGCACTGCCCACTTGCTCACTCGGGATGTGGTAGCAGAAAAGAAGAGGCATAAAAGGGCAGAGGGGGTAGAATTAACAGAAGAAAAGAGGCGGAGAGAAGGGGGAAGAGAGGGTAGGTGCAGAGAATAGAGTGACGGTGAAAGAGAACATTAAGAGTTAGGGACCAAAAATCACAGGGCCATATCGACGGAAGGGGAAGAGAGGTGAGTGAACAAGGAGTTTTGTGGTGAGGGGTAAACAGGGGGAATGCTGGAGGTAATGCGAGAGTATTGAAAAAGATGCTAAAGAGGAAATGGTTTAGGCGCAATTAGGATAGGAGAGAGTGATAGAAAGGGTATGCAATGGTGAGGACAAAAACAGGACAACAAATAAGGATTTTCATGGAAGACGAATGCAGAGCAAAATCACGATAGCGCCCTTTTGCTACCTATGGGGGCTTAGTATCTGTAGCCTCGCGGCGGCGCACCGGCCAGCGCTAAATCCATTTTCACACTCTCGCAAACACCCCATTCCCACCATGTTTTAAAGGAGGAAGGAATATTGCAAATTGAAATAGTCAGGATTCCCAGAAAGGCACTGCGAGGGAGACCAATATAACCGAACAATTAACCTTTGAAGTGAAGAAGGAAACGCTACGGCGAAAAAAAGAGATCTGGGCTGCGATGAGGTAGACAACACAGGTAGAGAGGGGTAAGCAAGTTCATAGGGGCAACAATCGAGAGGAAGAATGTTAAGCGATAAGAAGAATCCCCCCCATCCCCAAAGTAGGAAAGCGAAGGACAAAAAGGAATTTAAAAGGGAACGAATGACAACTAACAGTGAACCCGGCTACGGTAGGCTTACTTGAGTGCTAAGGATTTGATATTTGGGGCCATTGGGTCGCATCTGACTGGTGGTTGGCTGGTTTGTTTCTATTCCAGAGTGAGGATTTTTAGCGACCTCTACTCCCCTAGCTCTTTTTCCTCCTTTTCTAGTTCTTCTTTCTTCTAAGCATTCCAGTTGCCTAGGATTAGTGGATTAACATCAGTTAGTTAGGGTCAAATGCAACACTGTGCCCTGGAATGTTCAGAGCCCGATACCAACCATACATTGAACACCTCTGTCTTTGACATACTCACAAAATGGTTGGTGGACAGGTGTATCGTCGCCATACTCCGGTTTGTTTGGCAACTGGACCAAATTCTGTACACTTTCCTTATATCCTTATAGGTTAAGCTTCCTCTTGATTAGGCCATTAAATAACCTAATCTGCTTGGAAGACCAGCAGTACGGGCGGGAAAAACCACCGATGTGTTCAGCGGCATGTGTGTTCCAGACTTTATAAGTATCCTGCTTCTCTGCTGCCTTGTAGACTCCCCTGATTGCAGGAAAGGCTTGGGGAGACAACCCTGCGGATAAATCCGGACGTTGGATTCCATCCCGTAGGCTGACGGACTTCCTGCTTGGCTCTACAACCTAGCAACCAGTTCGCCACGACCGTGAACTCGGTCCTGCTATGTACTGTTCGCTGACACTCTGCTGCTGGCAAACCACACTGTAATCTTTTTCGTCATGTCTCCTCGTTTCTGTCAATCTTTTCCCTTTTGCTTTCTCTCGTCTGTCTTTTTCTTGCTTCTTTCTTCTCCTATCGTCTTTTCTTCTTCTTCTTGCTTCTTCTTTCGTCTTTTCTTCCTTTCATTCCATCTCTGTCTGTCTTTTCTTTCCTTCCTCTTCTTTCTATCTTGTTTCACTATTCGTGGTTTCTTCGTTCTTGGCTAATTCTTTATCTGTTCATCCTTTCTCGACTCTTTTAATACCCCGAGCACCTTTCTCTGTTTCCTTCTTTCTCGGCGTCATCTAGTATTCCTGCCGTCTCTTTTATTTCTCTCTCCTTTCTCTCCTTTCTTCTTTTGGATTCACATACGGGCTAAAGTTCTTTAGTGGGCAAAAACCGCCACAAACATTACGCGGAGGGACCCCTTTCTCTTAGGTATTCTTTCTTTTCTTTCTAAAACTGTAAAATCGGTTTCTCGGGCTTTCCTTGTGTTGCTCGTTTCTTCTTTCTTCTTTCTCTTTTCTTTTCCGTTTAACTGGTAATCGTTTCATTTTTATTCTTTTTCTCTTCTTCCTTTTTCTTCTTCGTTTCTTTTCCCCTAAATCGTTCTTTTTTCCTTTCTATCGTTTTCTTGTTCTCTTTCTACAAACTTTATCGTTTCTTCTTTATCGTTTCTCGAAAATCGCGTTTTCTTTCTTCATTCTCGGCGTTCCTCCTTTGGATTGGGGGTCTTCACTTCACCAGCGTGGAGAGGGGATTCATGTGCATGAGTGAACAGTAACCACGGATCTTCCATCTTCAATATTTTTTATGGTCGCCTGGGCTTCTGCCTCAATTAAGATCTGCACTTTCCCTGGCTTCTCGCCCCTTGAGTGACCTCCAGATTCGCTTCATAGCGTAGAAAAAACCAACCGGGAAGTAGTCATTACCCAGGTTTTTACAAAAATCTACTACTTTTGCTTGGGGGTGGTTGGCGTAGAGCATTAAGGCCGCCGAGCGGGCTACTTTACTACTTTATTTACTTATACTTGTACTATACTTTTACGTACTTACTTTTTCCTACTTGTGTCTACTACTATTTTCCTTACGTGATACTATCTGTCTTTACTATACTCCTACTTGTTTATCTCTCCCATCTCATCTCACTGTACCATGCATCTACCAAAAGACCAAAACGTCTAACCAACCGTGCTACCCACCTCACCCACCAACCTGTCCCCCTCTTAAAAGTCTAAGAGATATCAGCAAATCTTCCGAATCTCCCTGTCCAGCTCCCGACCCCCTCCCACGCTCCCCAGCTACCGTCCGCGCCTTAAGCTGGGCAAGATAGAGGTGGAAAAGTTAAGGCATAGAGGGCCCTCCGGGGCAGCCAATTGGGGGGCTGTCCCGGGTCCCGCACCCCCCCGCTCCCGCCGCCAACACACAGTTATTCTTCCCAGTTAGGAGAGGATGGTGCATGGGTATCGTGGAGACATTCATCACAAATGAAAAAGCAAGCTTACTGCAACTAACTTTCAAATAACTGACTACTGTACTCCCTCCCTACACTCCTGGACCTTCCTTCCCAACTAAGCCTCCCACTCCTTTTCAACGCTTTTTCCGCTCCATCATCCCTCCACCCCCCCCGTCCCCCCCACACTCCCCACCCCGTTACATTCCTTCCCACCACCCCTTCCCCAGCTCCCGCTTTTCCATTTTGGCCCTGCCTGCCGTGGGCCTGTGTTGGCGTCTCCCTATCCCGCCCCCACCGTGGTTTAAGCAATAAGTGACCAGATATCACTGATACTCGCAAGACAGCCATCATTAATAAATAGCGCCAAGACTTCAAGTCGACATAGCCACCTTACCAGAAACCCGTCTAGCAGATTCGGGTACAATCAAGGAAAAGATCACATTCTTTTGGCATGGGAATCAGCAGAAGAACCTCGTGGAATTTGCGTTGGTTTTGCAGTTAATAACTCCTTACTGAGTTCAGTGAGCCTGGTAACAGTGGATCAGAACGCCTCTGACACTCTGTCGTGTCGCCTTCACACCATCGATGGCCCAGTCTCCCTCAGCAGTGGTTTATGCTCCAACCCTGCCTTCCACTTCTGAAGCCAAGGATGAATTCTATGACAACCTTTAAGCCGTAATCAGGGTTCCGAACCAGTGATGAACCCTCCTTCTCCCTGGGTGTTTCACAATGCGAGAGTGGTTTCTGACCACGAGTCCGGGCCCATCTTGGCCTTGGACCTTTGGTGTCGTAAGACAATGCAATGGACAACGTCTTCGTTGAATGTGCTTCCTACTAATAACCGTGTTTGACCACCTTTTCAAGACCAAACCTCCGCACAAAGTATCCTGGCGTCACCCACGCTCCCAGCACTTGCGATCAACTTGACCGGATCTCACAAGGCGATCTTCATCAATGCCATCAACCTCACTAGGTCTTACCATAGTGCAGACTGGTGAAACATATC
Source organism: Ophioderma brevispina (assembly GCA_023653785.1). NCBI lineage: Eukaryota > Metazoa > Echinodermata > Ophiuroidea > Amphilepidida > Ophiodermatidae > Ophioderma > Ophioderma brevispina. The sequence continues at coordinate 55,081 of JAMKCH010031539.1, read as the reverse complement.
ATGCCTTGGTCTGCTGTAAGATTCGTACTTGCAACCAAAGAGAATGCAAACCGCTCTAAACAACTGGTAAACCCCGCCTTCAATACCATCAGATGGCAGCAAGCTGACCGAGTTGGGCAATTTGCTGTTTCCATCAATGCCTCCATGGGCTTGGCTGGTCCTCAGTTGATACTGCAACAGAAAACTGGACTCATCTTCGTGAGACAATTCAGAGCTCAGCATTCTGTATCGTTGGAAGAAAATCCAAGCGGAACAACGGTTGGTTTGAGGCCAAGTCAGGGCTTACTACTCCATTCATTGAGCCAAAAGAGCAGCGTTCAGGGGAGTATCAGAGTCCCCCTCCACACACAACCGTGGGAGTGCTCAACACTGAAGTGAAGTTCAGCGGATGCCAGGCCGTGTGTCAATGAATACTGGGCTGGAGCCTGAGCGAAGAAATACAAACCGCTTCTTCTTCTGCAACGGTCAACATCAGATCGATGTATATGAATAAAGAATGCTTCGTGCGGGCCATCTCAGTGCAACACAGCGCCCCTCAAGTCATCCAGTGGGGAAGTCATCACAGACAGAATTAAGCAGATGGAGCGCTGGTTGGAACACTTTTCTGACTCTACTCTACTACTCTACAGAAAGGATGTCACAACCTCAGCCCCTGACAAGATCAAGAGTCTTCCTGCAATGGCTTCCCTAGATGCTGTACCTACATGCGGATGAACTTCCCATGCCCATCGACAGTCTATCATCCGGAAAAGCCCCGGGTAATGATGGAATACCACCAGACTTGATCAAATGCTTCAAAGCTCTCTGCGTCAAAACCCACTACATGGTAGTTCTCTGTCAATGCTGGGGAGGAGGACTGGTACCACAGGACATCTCGACTCAAAGATCATCACCCTCAACAAGACACGGTGAAATAAGTGATTGCAACAATTACAGGGGTTATTTCCCAATCCTTAGTATTGTCGGCAAAGTTTTTGTCCCCGTGTTGCGTTGCATGCGTCTTCAAGTCCTGCTGAAAGGGTGTATCCTTAGTCTCAGTGCGGATTTCGTGCGGCAGATCTAACGATCGACATGTACTGATCTTCTTGTCCATACGCCAACTACAGGAGAAGTTCAGAGAACAACGAAGCCACTCTTTACAATTGCTTTTCATAGCCTGACCAAAGCCTTGGAACCTGGTAGGGAAATGGACTGTTCCAAATCCCCCAAAAGATGGGCTGTCACCAAGAGCTTCTGAGCATCTCAGATCTTTCCCCCTGACATGAAAGGGCAACGGTACAGTTTGAACGGCACCCTATCAGAGCCGTTTGACATTCACATTGGTGTTAGCAAGTATGTGTTTTTGGCCCCAACGCTCTTTGGGATATTCTTTCATTACTTCTTAAGCAGCATTCGTACATGCCCATAAGGCAGCCACATGCACACCAGGTCTGATGGCCCGGCTCTTCAATCCGGCCCCACCCCCCACGCCTTAGAGCTAGACAAAGGTTCGTCAGATAGTGATTTTCGTGACCTGTTGTTTGCTGATGATGCTGCCGTTGCTTCACATTCCGGGCGGGGACTTCGGCTAATCATGGATCGCTTCTCGCAGGCCTGTAAGGACTTCGGACTTGTCCCATCAGTTTGAAGAAGACTATGTCCTTGCCCAAGATGCGCAAGAACCACCTGCAATCACATCGACAATTACACATTTTAGGTTGTTTCAGACTTCACCTACCTAGGGTCCCGCCTCAGTGTACAGTCTTGGTCTCTCGATGCAGAAATTGGCAAACGAATTGGTAAAGTGGCAACTACTCTTGCCCGGTTTACAACGCGTGTGTGGGAAAATCCGAAGCTTCCATTAAGACAAAGGCAGCAGTTTACAACGCATCATCAGCACATTACCGTATGGCAGTGAGACATGGACTCCAACTCTAGGCATGAGAAAACTCAACAGCTTCCATCTGCGCTGTATTATACGCATTCTGGGTGTCCTTTGGAAGCAATGGTGCCAAGTTCAAGCTCCTGACCGAATTGGATCTCCCCACCATCTAACATTTTCTTAGACAACGCAGACTCCGATGGAGGATGGCCCGTCTACCGGAAGATATCATGTATGCTGAGCTTACATCTGGCAAGAGGAAAGTTTGGTCGACCCATGCTCCGCTCCAGAATATTTGTAAGCGTGATATGTGTACCCTGAACATCGACATTGGGTGCTGGGAGAAACTTGGTCTGACAATCGTCAAACCTTTGCGAGAACGTGAAGCACACCTTGATCTTGGAGACAACAGATCATCAGCCAGTTTGAGAAGCAGCGAGCTAAAGACAATCTTGCACCGATCCTTGGATGTTCAAGCCTGTGACTCCCATATATGTCCCCTGTTGCAGAGACTGCCATGTTTCGCTAGATTGGCCTCTCTTCAGCCACAGACTTCGCTGTTCACCTACCTGTGGACTCATGTGGGTCGCTTATCCATAGTGGCTTGCGACTGACGGAGGCCATGATGATGATGAGCTAGATTTTATATGGGGGGCCAGTGTCGCATCTAACTGACAGAAAAACAGGTGGGGTCCAAGGGTGAAGCCCCGGAAAATTTTGGGTTTTTATATGCTTTTAAATGCTTCTGAGGGCTAATCCCTGTTGTCCACTTGGTGTTAGATATTCATGAGCTAGAGTAAAAACCCTAATTCTTGCACTGACCATTGAATTTTCAAACCTCTACTTTGCAATTCGTCCGCCTGCAAATGCCATGACCTGAATTTTTCGAGTGAACCGACGGGCTTAAAGCCTCATCTCAACCGCCGATAAAAAATCAAATATTGGGGCCCCCCTTGCCCCCCCTCTGGCTATGTCACTGCATAATACAGTGCGGAACTCAAAAAATTCACACTATGGTGAATGCATTTTTGCAAGCTTCAATGCATTTTTAATCTCTAAAATATGCTAGCGGTGCAGTACATGTTAGAATTAATATGTTTATGTGTATTGGTTTCACATTCCATTCTGAGTTTAAATCATCTGCACATGTCCTGCATTTTAGAGAATCTGGCTGTGTTTTTGTATTGTAGTATTGTTGCAATTCATTCGGAGTTTAAATGCATCTGCACATTACCTTACAGCATTGTTAGCATTTTAGAGAATCTTGGCTGTATTTTTTGTATGTGGTATTGGTGTTCAATGCATTCCGACGTTAATGCATCTGCACATTACAGCACTTTTGAGAATCTGGATGTAGTTTTTGTATCGTGGTATTGGTTGCAATTCCTTCTGAGTTAAATGGGCATATGCACAATTACAGCACTTAGAGAATCTGGCTGTATTTTTGTATTGTGGTATTGGTTTCAATTCATTCCGAGTTGAAATGCCTCTCTGCACAATCAAGCATTTTAGAGAATCTGGCTGTAGTTTTTGTTTGTTGGTCTTGTTTCAATTCATTCCGAGTTAAATGCATCTATCAGCCCATTAGCAGCATTTTAGAGAATCTGATGTAGTTTTTTTTGTATCGTTTATTGGTTGCATTCCTTCTGAGTTAAATGCATATGCACATTACAGCACTTTATAGAATCTGGCTGTAGTTTTGTGTATTGTGGTATTTGGTTGGCAATTCATTTGAGTTAAATGCTCTCACTCACAGCATTTTGAGTAATCTACTGCTTATTTTTGTATTGTGGTATTGGGTGCAATTCATTCTGAGTTAAATGCATCTGCACATACTTACGCATTTTAGAGAATCTTCTGGTTGTAGTTTTCCGTATTGTGGTATTGGTTTACAATGCCTTCTGAGTTAAATGCATCTGCACATTACAGGCATTTTTAGAGAATCTGGCTGTAGTTTTCCGTATTGTGGTAATTGGTTACATTCCTTCTGATTAATGCAATCTGCACATCACAGCATTTTAGAGAATCTTGCTCTTAGTTTTTTTGTATTGTGGTCTTGTTTGCAAACCTCTCTGGTGAAATGCATCTACATATTAAAGCATTTTAGAGAATCTTGCTGTAGTTTTTTTGTATTTTAGCCTTGTTTGCAATTCATCATTATTAGTTAAATCACTGCACTTAAGCATTTTAGAGAATCTGCCTTTGTTTTGTTTGTTTATTGTGGTAATGTTTTGACAATTCTGCGTTAAATGCATCTGCACATTGCAGCATTTTGAGAATCTGGCTGTAGTTTTCGTATTGTGGTATTGGTTGCAATTCATTCTGAGTTAAATGGCATCGCCATCAGCATTTTAGAGATCTGGCTGTAGTTTTTGTATTGGTAGTATGGGTTGCAATTTTCATTTATTTAAATGCCGCTGCACAACAGTAAAAACCTTTAGAGAATCTGTCTGGCGTGTAGTTTTGTTGTATTGTGGTATGTGGTTACAATTCCTTCTGTTCTGATAAATGCATCTGCACTTACACAGCATTTTAGAGAATTTGGCTGTAGTTTTTGTATTGGGTATTGGTTGCAATTCATTCTGATTTAAAATGCATCTGCACATACACATTTTTAGAGAATCTGGCTGTAGTTTTTTGTATTGTGGTATTGGTTGCAATTCATTTTGAGTAATGCAATCTGCACATACATCACTTTAGAAGAATTCCCCCTGGCTGTAGTTTTGTATTGTGGGTCTTGTTTGCAATTCATTCGAGTTAAAGGCATCTGCAAATTACAAGCATTTTGAGAATCTGGATGTAGTTTTTGCATCGTGGTATTGGTGGCAATCCTTCGGAGTTTTAAATGCAGATTCACCTTACAAAAAAGCAAAAAAAAAAAACTTTCCGAGATACTGGGCTGTAGTTTTGTATTGTGGTATTGGTGCATTCATTCTGAGTTAAATGGCTCTGCCATACAGCCTTAAAGAATCTGGCTGTGTTTTCGTATTTGTGGTATTGGTTGCAAGTTCATTATGAATTAAATGCATCTGACATTACAAGCATTTTAGAGAATCTTGCTGTAAGTTTTTGTATTATGGTATTGGTTTCAATTCATTCTGAGTTAATTTGCATCTACACCTTGGCAGCATTTTTAGAACGTCTGGCTGTTTGTATTCGTATTGTGTCTTGTTTTGCAATTCCTTTTGGGTTATAGCATCTGCACATCACAGCATTTTAGAGAATCTTGCTGTAGTTTTTGTGTATTGTTGGCACTTCATTCTGTGTTATCTGCATCTGCACATTACATTTTAAATCTGGCATCTAGTTTTTGTATTGTGGTCTTGTTTGCAACCCTTCTGGGTGAAATGCATCTACATATTACAACAGCATTTTAGAGAATCTGGTTGTAATTTCTTTGGTATTAGCCTTGTGTTTGCAATTCTTCTTAGTTAAATTCATCTGCACATTACAACGCATTTTGAGAAATCGTGCCTTTGTTTTGTTTTTTATTGTGGTATGGGTTGCAATTCTGAGTTAAATGCATCTCCCATTGCAGCATTTTAGAGATCGGCTGTGTTTTTTCGTATTGGGGTATTGTTTGCAAGTTCATTTGAGTTAAAGGCATCTGCACATTACAACAGCATTTTAGAGAATCTGGGCTGTATTTTTGTATTGTGGTATTGCTTGCATTCATTCTGAGGTAAATGCAACTTCAAACAGTACAGCACTTTAGAGAATCTGGCTGTATTTTTGTAGTGTGGTATTTGTTGCAATTCATTCTGAGTTAAGGCCATCGCACATTACAGCCTTTTAGAGAATCCTGGATGTGGTTTTTTATCGTTTTATTGGTGGCAATTCTTCTGAGTTAAATGCTATCACATTACAAGCCCTTTAAGGAATCTGGCTGTAGTTTTGTATTGTGGGTCTGTTTGCAATTCATTCTGAGTTTAAAGGCATCTGCACATTACAGCCTTTTGAGAGAATCTTGATGTAGTTTTTTTGTTTGCATCGTGGTATTGGTGGCAATTCCTTCTGAGTTAAATGCATCTGCACATTACAGCACTTTGTAGAATCTGGCTGTAGTTTTTTTGTATTGTGGTATTGGTTGTCAATCATTCTGAGTTTAAATGCATCTGCACAGTACAGCACTTAGAGAATCTGGCTGTAGTTTTCGTATTGATGGTATTGGTTTTGCAATTCATTCTGAGTTAAATTGCATCTGCATCACTCATGTTAGAGAACCTGGCTGTAGTTTTGTATTGTAGTAATTGGTTGCAATTCATTCTGAGTTAAATGCATCTGCACATTAAAGCATTTATAGAATCTGGCTGTAGTTTTGTATTGTGTATGTTTACAATTTCCTTCTGAGCTTAATGCATCTGCACATTTACAGCAATTTTAAGAGAATGCGTGGATTTCGTTTTTGGCATCTGGTATTTGGGTGGCAATTTCCTTCTGAGGTAAATGGCATATGCACATTAACGCACTTAGAGAATCTGGCGTAGTTTGTATTGGTGGTATTGTTACAATTCTTCTGAGTTAAATGCATCTGCACAGTACAGGCACTTTAGAGAATCTGCTGTATTTTCGTATTTGTGGTTTGGTTTGCAATTCATTCTGAGTTAAATGCATCTGCACATCACTCATTTTAGAGACTCCTCTGGCTGTAAGTTTTTGTATTGTAGTATTGGGTTGCAATTCATTCTTAGTTAAATTCTCTGCACAGTAAAACACTTTAGAGAATCTGGCTGTAGTTTTGTATTGGTGGTATTGGTTACAATTCCTTCTTCTGAGTTAAATGCATCTGCACATTACAAGCATTTTAGAGATCTGGCTGTAGTTTTTTGTGTATTGTGGTATTGGTTGCAATTCATTCTGAGTTAAATGCATCTGCACATCACAGCATTTAGAGAATCTGTCTGTATTTTTGTATTTGTGGATGGTTGCAATTCATTCCTGAGTTATGGCATCTGCACATTACAGCACTTTAAGAGATCTGGCTGTAGTTTTTGTATTGTGGTATTGGTTGCAATTCAATTCCATTCTGATTTAAAGCAATCTGCACAGTACAGCATTTTAGAGATCTGGCTGTAGTTTTTTGTATTGTGGTCTGGTTTGCAATTCATTCGAGTTGAAAAATGCATCTGCACATCACAGCATTTTAGAGAATCTGGCTGTAGTATTTGTATTGTAGTTTGGTTGCAATTCATTCTGAGTTAAATGTATCTGCACATTACATCTTTTAGAGAAGCTGGCTGTAGTATTGTATTGTTGTATTGTTTGCAATTCATTCTGAGTTAAATTTATCTGCACATTAACAGTCTGTTAGAGAATCTGGCTTGTAGTTTTTTGTATTGTGGTATGGGTTGCATTCAGTCTGAGTTAAATGCATCTCCTGCACATTACTGCATTTTAGAGAATCTGGCTGTAGTTGTTGTATTTGTATGGGTTGCAATTCCCTTCGGATTAAATGCATCTGCACATTACAGCCTTTAGAGAATCTGGCTGTAGTTTTTTGTATTGTGGTATTGGTTGCAATTCATTCTGAGTTAAAATGCATCTGCCACATTACAGCATTTTAAGAGAGAATCTGGTTGTAGTTTTTTGGGTATTGTGTATTTTGGTTGCAATTCATTTATCTGAGTTAAATGCATCTTCACATTAACAGCAATGTTAGAGAATCTGGCTGTAAGTTTGTATTGTGGTATTGCTTGCAATTCTGGTTAAAAATGCAACAAATGCAAGGGGCGGATTTAGAGGTGGCGCAACCCTGCGTCGCGTCCCCTCATTGTTTTGCAGAGCAGCGGTTTGCCGAGCGCCAGGAAATCTTAAAAATGCCTTTTTAAGCACAGGCGGCCCCTGTAGGTTTCTAAGAATTACGGTACAGGCGTCGGGCGCCCGTGTAGATTTAGCTTTGTTGGCGCCCAGTGGTGGCAGTATGTTCCTCCTCCCCGTTCTTCAGAACTCAAACACAAACATTATTGATCTTTGTTCATTCTGTACTGGTGTAAACCACAATCACCTGTTTAATGTAGATTTTGAGATGCCATCGCTGTATGTCTATTTACGGGAGACATTATGACAATTTTTTTTCAAATACCTCATTTTTTGCACTATTTGGTGGTTTCTACATTAAAGTAGTTATATGGAATTGTACACACTTATCCCTGATTTATAAGTTAAAAACAAGCATTTCCACATTTTTAGATTCTCTCGCATTATCACTGCTAATCCCTTTAACCGTATCACCAAGATAAATTGGATATTTCACCCTATCGTATGGAGTGGAGAACAACAGTTACTGCCTTTCAACACAGGAAACCATCACAGGAGAGTGACAAGCATATTTTACTTGATTCTTCAATAAAAATGTCTCGAAGTTATTTTTCAATAGCAAAATGTTTATGTAACTGTGTTGTTATCATATCAGGATGCACGTCGGAGATTTTGGCCCGAATTCATGCTCCAGGACCAGGACCAGTCTTATTATCTCATAAGGCAGCTATTCAATATTTTTCTACTTCAATCCACAACTCTGATGTTTTTATGATTCCAATCTGCAACTCTAAAATACAAATAAAATCATAAATTAAATTTTGTTCCTGGAGTGGGATTCGAACCCACGACCTTTAGATAACAAGACGAGCGCCCACAGACACACGCCACGCAATCCGAGCCGGCACGAAGTCGTTCTTTTGTAATACTTCAATATAAACATTAACGAAATAAAGCGCACACATAATAATAGCGCCCCTATGAGACGAGTTGAAAATACCTGCTCCTGGAGCATGAATTCTCTTGGCCAAAATCTCCAAGAATCTATCAGGAATAGCTCAAGATTTGGCCCAAGGATGGTCCCCAATTTTCTCAGTGTTTCAGATATTCGCTCTAATTAACCCACGATCTCTAAATATACAAAAAAACCTGGGTATTCTTGAAAAAAAGAATCAATGATTACATCCAAATAGACTTGGACTCAGTTTCTGCTTGCTTAGTCCTTTTTGGGACAGTCGGTACAATTCTTTCATGAATCTTTTTAAGAAAGTCAGAAAGAATTTGATACACACCAAAATTTTTGTATTAATACACAGTAGGAAACGCTCCCGCTACACGAGCAAGCCGTTTTTAAAAGGGTCCATTTTTAAGGGTTTTTCAACTTTGGTGAGCGACATGAGCACTCGTGGGTACGAAGAACGATATTTTTCGAGCGGGTTTCATTAGCAATTTTAATTGATTAATTATTAACACAGGAGGAGGATCAATTTTCCCACAGACTGCAGAATAAGTCTTAAATATATATATATAAAATACAATTTTTCAATCAGCTTTCTCCACAGTCGATAAAAGGCAAATTTAGTCATGATCATGCTGTCGAATTCCAGCAGAATTTTGCAATGTTTACATTTTTCAAGTACCTGCGAATGTGTATCTTATCAAAATGAATGGCTTATTTTTAGCATGATGAGATAAAATTATTGGTATATTTCATCTTCTGATAGGATTTATCGATGGTAATGACCGTACTTGTTAGAAAATGCAGTTTGAAAATACGTTGTCAAAATGATAGTTGACAGATAGAGTTGATCTATCGCTTTCCTGCATATGCCACCTTGTAGCTTTGTTAGCAAGCGCGCTATTCGAATAATACGGAGTTTACGGGTTCGAGTCCTGCCAAGGATATATTTTTTTTCAAAACCTCTGTGCGCTGGCAAGCTCCATGAAAAGATTAAATAGTCAAGTTATACTCTTATTACTATCAATTAATTTTAATTTTCCTGATCTCATTTGGGTGGGGGCTTGAGGAGTAGGCAGATTTTGCGTGGGACCTTTTCCCTTTCCAAAGCAGGTTACGCCACTGTATGTAGACTAGTAAAAGAATGAGCACTCTTGGTGTAGTTTCTCTTGGAAGGCAACGGGGATGTCAGAAAAAGTTCTAGTGCTTGGTAGGCAACTTCAGAGGTTCCTGGGCTTCGGACCAGGCTTTGGTGGATTCAACTAGTTTTGCGTGGCTACAACCGTCTCACTTCCCCCTGAGTTGATGTTTGGCATTGGTATCAAAGTCATCCTTTGGCAGGCTTTTGAGTTTCTGCTAAGCCAGATAGCATAGCTTCCTCTCAAGGCTGTCTTTGCTGCATGGTCCATGATCTTCTTCCTCTTTCCCTTTGGAATGCCGAGAGCTGAGAGGCATTTTGGCAGGGATGTACTATACAAGCCTCGGCTTCCTATCTCAATAGGGAAGTAGTGAGTGGTCCATGAGCGGTTCTCACATTCTGCAACAAGTTCACTATATTTGCGTTTCTTTCTCATATTTGCATCAGCCATGTTTTGCTCAATTGGCACTGTCAGTTCTATAAGTACTGCTATCTTGGCTAATTCTGAGTAGATAATGATATCTGGTCTTTTTGCAGTCTCCATAATTTGTGGAGGGAATATAATTGGATTGTGTTCTTCATCCATAAGAAACTTCCAGTCATTGGCCTGGCTCAGAATTCGCACTGGCATTGTACTTGGTAGCAGCACAGGTTGATTTCTGTAAGCTTTCCCTTCCTTTGTTTGGAATCGTATTGCTAGGACCTTTTCTTGGCCAGTAGCACACGACAAGCTTGTGTTGGCTTCTGTGATGTAAGGAAGAAGACTCTCGGCAATTGCTCTGAGTGTTTGATCATGTCTCCAGTTATATCTTCCACTATCAAGAGAGTGCTTACAGCCATTCAGGATATGAAAGAGGGTACAGTGCTGATGGTTGCATAGCTGGCACAGACCTAAGTTGGTTTTTCCCCAGAGCTTAAGGTTGGCTGGAGTAGGGAGTGTGTTGTGGATGGAGTTTACATGAAATGCAAGTAGTTCAGGAGACCACAGGTATAAACTTTCTTCCATGATGTGTCTACCTGCATAACGCTATCCCACGTGGTCCAGTTTCCTTGTGCTGCACAGGAGTACAGGTGAACAAGCATGGTTTCCTCATCAACATCTTTCACAAGACTGGTAAGGGCTTGCCTGTGTTCCTAGGGAGTCATGTCTTTAATTAGTTTCTGGTTTGCTTTGTATCCAAGTGCTGCTCTGTCTCTCTGTCCTCTGCACAATTCATTGATGATTAGGTGACGCTCTTTCTGTTCAATCTCTTTAACACCGTTCCAACGTACACCTTTTGCCTTCTTTTCTAGGACTTCACGTTACAGAGTCTGTGTGGTACCATCTTTTGAGTACTTATTAAGATGATATTTTGTCAGCTGCATGCATTTCACTGATGTAGTCAGCTTCTTCAACTCTAGGCCATATTTCCCTCTTCTTCTATAGATGGCACTAGTGGTGGTGTTTCTGCTGATGCCGGCCCACTTCTTGAGGTGCTTAGTACATGCAGCTTCTAATTTCTGTACAAAACTAATCGGGAAGTTGTATATTGTAAACTCCCATGAAAGCCTTGGTAGTATTGTATATATCCACAGTTTCATGATACCCTTGATCTGGCTTTTGTCTGTCAGTTTTAGCAGATGTTGTAGCTTTTCTGTAACTTGATTTCTTATGCCATCATCTTTTAGGTCTTCGTAGATAAGCTTTCCCAGAAATCGGACAGGTTGGCTGTGGATGTATGCTAATATAATACAATCAAAAACATGCAAAATTAACAAACAAATTGCATCAAAGAAAACCAAAAGCGATATCAATTGAACAAATGGGTTTCCAACTTATTTTTGAAAATATCCAGAGTGTTGGCCTGTCTGAGGATGAAGAGAGTTCCCACAGCGTGGTCCTGCCACTTGAAACGCTTATCTCGGTAAGGGTCTAGTTTTAGGAACAGAGAGAAGTGTTGTGTCCACAGAGAGCGTGGTGGATATTTCAGTTTATGATATGTTATCAGTATATTGAAGGTATTGAGGAGCCTTATTATTTTGCACCTTATAGATGATGACAAGAAGGTTGAATTCGTTTACGCTAGGATCGGCGCAAATGAAGACAGAGCGTAACAATGGGGCACTGGGTGAATCCTCTACCCACCATATCTCGCAGCTCGATTGTAGGCGTTGCAGACTTGAGTTAAGTTATCAGTAGATCCGAAACAGTAGGCGTTACCTAGTCAAATATGGGGAAAAGACAAGTGCTTGAACAGCTAGTTTACATGTGTCCCCCCCCCACCTGACTCTAAATGTTGCCGAATCCTTGATAGATTACGTAGATAGTAGCTGACACACTTCACAATAGAATAGCTAATAGAGGATATTTGAGATGACATGTTCATAACAGGATCAAATAATGACTCCGAGATCTCAGCCTCAACGTCGATTCAATGGGGGGGGAGGAGGGCGGGGGGGGGGATCACATGCTAAAGCATTAACTTCAATCTTTGAAGTTGCCGATGAATCTCAAAGATGCAGATATAACAAACGAAGTTTTGTGTGTTCTCGTTTAACGCAGCTGTATTTTTGGGTCATAGACTGAGGTCTATTGAGATCCGGTCACTTATCTGGGGATTCCGTGGGTCGAAGGTTACCTAAATCTGCGTGTCATCTGCATAAATGTGAAAAGATTAACAATGTTTCTGCGTAGAATGTCACCAATAGGGTGCGTGTACATCGGGTAACCCCGGGGTCTAGAAGGATCCTTAAGGAATTTTTATTGTTTAAACTCTCGGCCCCGCAAATATAATGAAGTATCCCTAAATATGACGTAGAAAGTAAAGGTAAGGTAGAGTAAAGGGGACGGACCTGTGGACACAGGAACGGTGAGGTGCCCATCTCTCTGTCGAAGCGATTGGGCCAGACTCCTTCCATTAAGGTTGCTGTAGTGGGATCGCCACACCTATCTACAGCGATCTGTTACCTTCCCAGCATTGAATAATAACCGGTACCCATTTATACACCTGGGTAGAGAGGAGTAATTGAGTAAATCGCCTTACTCAGGGGAGAAACACAACCTAGACTACAGCGGGCTTTTTTTTTCCCGCTCGAACCCCACAACCTTTGGCGTGCGGGCCGAACGCTGATCCACTGGTACCATTCATGTGCTTCTCATAAAAAAAATAGATCATGCCAAAAAGTGCATGATCGATCGTGTCAAACGCAAACCGATAGATCCTAACATAACCATAAAGACCGCATTCTTATTAGCAATGGACGACGGCTAGGTCATTATTGACCTCTCAAAGGGCTGTCTCAGTTGAGTGAATATGTACTTGAGGGCTTGACTGAAAGGGTTCATTTAATCATTCTTACTGTCAGTGCCGATGCCGCTGCCATTTCCAGCCACTTTGCAAGGAACCTTGATGTTAGAGACTAGGCATAAGTCTTTAAGTATAGTTAGGATCCATTGTCTGCTTCTTAATAATGGGTGTTTTATTCCGGGGGGGGGGGGGGCACTCAACTTTCATTTGGGTAGCGGTACGCCACCTTGGACCTTGCGTAACTCAGAACAAGCTGCGAAATGGGGCATTGGGGAACTGAAAAGTCCATTGGAAAAATTGGACCCCTGAGAGAACCCGCACCTAATCGCTCCACCAACTAAGTACGGTCCATAGCACCACCATCAATGAATCAAAAATCAATGAGTAAATAACAAATCTGAAGTATTTTCAAAACTAACTTAGCATCTTGGTGGAAAGGTGTCTCTGAACCTCAACGGAGAGAATGGTCTGCATAGTATAATAGTTCAACTAGAAACGTTTGTTGTACATCTGGATATGGAGGGTCATGATACCTAAGGGAAAATTGATTATACATGGTGAAAACAGAATTAATAGCCAAAGCCTATACTTATGGACAAGATCTTGAAAAAAGCTAATCACAGATACATGGTTAAGCAATTATACTGCATTGTTTTTCTCAAGTGTATTTCATATACTCCAACTCCAAGCAAAATTCTCAAGACGTGTGCAGTTTACTCTCAGTGCCTCACCAATCTGTATCAAGATATGTCACAGTTGTAGGGGAGAAGGGGGTAAGTCGAGCCACTTTTACATTTTGTTTCATTCTGCTCAGAGAAATATAGTAGGAGGCAATGCATTGTTACAAAAAACGTGTAGGTTACTTGATAATGGTATTCACACATTTTTGAGTAAGATTGGATTAGTCCTTCTCGTGCAGTGAGAGTGCCAAAATATTGTAACGGCTCTATTATCTTTCACCAGATTGGTGGGGGTAGTTGAGCAAGTCATTTGGGGGTAAGTTGAGCCATAGAAATGCACAATATAGGCCTATTATGCGTCTAGTATTGAAATCAAATTTTGCCCTTTTTCTAATTTTTCGTTTCAAGGTATTTTGCCAAAAAATGTTTGTATAGAGAAGTTAGTTAAAACTTGAAAAATAAAATTACTTTTTGATGATTGATGTGATTCTACTTGGATCTGTTTTTTGTTGGGGGGGAGAGAAAATTGTGCACATGTTCCTAAGCTCAACTTACCTCAGGCGTATCGCAGCCATAAGGCCCATAACGTATTGCCGCAACGCGTTGCGAGAAAGGTGCGTGCGGTATATTATAGACCAATCCAAAATCATGAATTCTGTGAAGTATTTCAAAAAATAGACTCACAACGCGTTTCTAGATACTTTGCAACGCGTTGCGAACCTTCACCACGCGTTGGCGAGCCTCTACAACGCGTTGGCAAGCTTGGCAAACGCGTTGCGCAAGCGTCGCACGAAGCCAGAAGGGTATAAGGGATTGCTGCAAACGTCGGTTGTGTAAGAAGTGGTCCCGAACAGCGTTGACGACATTCTGGCACAGCGTTGCTGTGTGTCGGGGATCAATCGCAAAATCATGAATTTTTGGACTGTATTTAGGATGAAAATATATTTCTCACAACGCGTTGCGGCAATACGTTATGACCCTTATGGCTTGTGGACAGATCGCAACGCGTTGCGAAGCTTGCAACGCGTTGTGAAGGCTCGCAACGCTTTGTGAAGGCTTTCAACGCGATGTGAAGGCCATAAGGGCAGAACGTATTGCCGGGCAATGCGTGTGGATCTATTTTTTGAAATACGTCACAGAATTCATGATTTGATTGGCCGACACCGCAACGGCTTCAAACTGCCGAATGTGCAACGCGTTGCTACTTTCTCACAAAGCGTTGCGGCACTACGTTCTGACCCTTATGGCTTGTGGACCTTCGCAAAGCGTTGCGAAGCTTGCAAAGCGTTGTGAGCTCACAATGCGTGTGAAGGTTTGCACGCGTTGCAAACGTATCTAGCAACGCGTTGTGGGCTAGTTTTTGAAATACGTCCAGACATTCATGATTTTGCTTGGCCTACACCGCAACGCGTTTCCAAAATGTCGCAACGCGTTGCTACTTTCCGCAACGCGTTGCGGCAATAACGTTATGGCCTTTACTGGCTTGCTATACAGGCGTACCTCGAATCCGCAGATCCGTGCTTATAATTCTGAGCGTACCTTGCGCACGATCATCATTGGCTAAAGTTCGGGTCGTTAACCATTTTATGCATATAGGTCGAAAATTAAGCCAGCCAAGTGTTTACTCCAGACAAAATGTCCATAATTTAGGCCATGGTCAAGACATTTGACCATATTCTTCCTTTCTATATATGATTCTTATTCATATTTAATAAACTAGATTTAGCTGCTCTTTTTAAGGTTGATTTGTGAAACTATAACTTTATGATTTTCTTCATAATTAAATGAAATCTAGAAATCCTCGCCTGTTGTGTGAGAAGTTTACAAGTTGTGTATCGAACGGCTGCAAAGTGCCCGTTTTTGGTCTAATAGTGACAATATCTAGACCTATTTCCTACTCTTTGGGTACTAAAGTGACACACCGACCGTTTTCAACGATATCTGTGCTGATTCAGATTTAAACATAACAATGACATGAAATGGGCGACATGATTTTGAGTTTCTGTGAGACTGGTGAAGGTGAGTTCCTACTTCGCAGGGTTTCTAAGAAGCTGTGGGCACTATCCTATCGGAATTTTTCTGCCTTTTTACTCGTGTAATCATGTAATAACAACAAAGGGAGATCATGAAAACATTGCTCTAACGTTATCTGGGATTGACCTACATGGATGATGCTTGCCTTTTAAATTTCGCCGCATCGTAGCGGTTTTTAATCTTTTTAATCTGGCATTTTGCCTTTATTTTTACATATTATATATTGGATGTTACGGAACGACTTTTGTGGACGGATTTTGGTGTTTTTTAACTTCATAAGCGAAATTTGTGGACGTTTGTTGTGCAATCTACTTGAACTACCCGCCATAGGGACAGCATGTGATATGTTTTCATACGGGATTATATTTTCAAACTGAGCAATAGATTTTTGTGACGCAACTCTACTTGTTAACATCCCCTGCCATGCCAGCCAAAAGATCGGCCAGTACAAAACCAACACCAGGGCTTCCAGGGAATTTTTCTCACTTTGGCGCATTCATATCCTTGTTAGAATATTCGTTATACCGGAATTGATTGATTTTCAACCCCAGGCTGAGGGAAAGGAAGGGACACCTACTGTAAGTACTTCTTTTCATTGTTTTCACTGAAGCTCAGCAGTACGAACCACTACATCGAGCAAAGTAATACCAGACTATTATTTAACCCGGCATGGACAAATATTAAACTTCTTAGGAGAAAGACTGGTTATTGTGGCGCTAATTTGACCATTCCGATAATCGTACTAAGGTCTTTACATACACTTTATGGGCGTGACTTACATTGACTGGACCTCAAGTTACGAGAACTTCCTTTTCGGACCAGCGTACACATAAGAAATACTACTTATTCCATGGTCGAGCACCAAAACCCAGTGCTTTTGACTTTCACAGAACTTCTTCTAGCGGTCAAGCTACTTACAATACTTGAGAATGGCGTCATGTAACCCACACATGTGTTTTAACCGATTCCCGAGGATTATTAAAAAAAATGTTCTTCAATTTCAAGTTCCACTTTCTTTCTTCCAGTCCAACTCCCTGGATTTTTTATGATGGCGCAAGCAGCATCCGTTAGGTCCGCACAGAGGTCAGCTGAAATTTAAGACCCAAATAAATCGGAAAGCGTCTAACAGGAGTAGAGAGGCATACTATATGAAGTGAGCTCATGATCGCGTCGTACGTGGCGCATTTTATTCCAGCTAATGTCAATAACGTCATACTGCATAACTTAGGCCGCGTCCGGTGTGGCGCTATCACTAGTGGTCGAAAGTAATGGTACTTACGAAGCTACTCAAGCCTGCTTGAAACAATTGACTCAAATTCCTGGGTTTTGCAAAGGTCCCATTTCGGGCGGCACTTTCCTTTCAAATACTGTCATCCACAGTGATTAAAGGAACTCTCAGCCATCACTATGTCCCACTATATTTATTTTAGAAGCCATTGCATAGGAAATAGCGTAAAACTTCTGGAAATTTGCGTACTTCAGTCTAGATTTGTCCCTATGATCAAACATGTCTATTATTTTTGTTTGGGGATATAACGTCGAAGATCATAAACAAGTCTCCTCTCTTGCCGTACCAGCCCACAAGCTTATTGTGTTACACACGCCACAACACGGTATTGCGTGTTGGGAAGAGATACAATCATGGACTGAATATCCGGGACTTTCCGAAGCACATGATATCTCCACCATTTTGGTAAACAAGACAATGTGACTGATTTGAATAGCTGACACCGGGATTTAAAATTTCGCCGATTTCCTCTTTCTTTGCAAGTAGGGAATCGTTGATTAAACGAGTAGAAACTTTAGTAACAAGCCGTTATTAGTCCCTGTGATATCGGTAAGTGGAGCAATTTCTTGAGAAATTCTTAATTTTTTTTTGTCTCCGTCACCCCATGTCACACGTTAGCTTTGTGGGTTCTGTTTTGAATACTATTGCCCCCATCTCAAAGTTGTTGACCCGAGGGGTACAACAAGAGATGTGGACCATATCTATGATATCACTACAAAATCGTGTATGGGTATTTTTACACAATTTCTTTTGCCTGAAGCCTGTACATTCTTCCAGTCAAAGCGAGCGATTAGCATGTGCAAAACCGGACTTTGACCCAAGATAAACTGTTACGCATGCTCATGAGCAGAATGCGCTCGCTGCGACGGTACTGCGACTGGAATGTATATCATGGGGTTTTTAAAATGTTTACAAAATTGGTCGACCCATGTATGACCTTTCACCGGTCCTCCCATGTAAATGGATTCGCGTTTGGACTTATCTGGCAAGTGAAATTATCGTCCTCTGAAAAGGCATCAAATATGACTCTTTTTAAGTTTATATTCTTCCTGCCTGAAAACTACTTAAAACCTTTTAAAGGTTTTGTCTACCGATGTCTTACAGCCAAAAAGTCAAGTAATTTGCTAAACATTGCGACTCATTTTTAGAGAAGCGTAAGTTGAGAAAATTGTTTCTCATAGGTCCCGAGTTCATTTTGCATGACTTGAGGGCCAGTAAATATGTCAGGTTGATAAAAGATAAGCCAGTCAAGTCATGCTTGGCAGGACCGGATGCTATTTGAACAACATTGAAGGTACGCGTCAGAATGAAGTGTTATTGCCCCTCGCGGAGCGCGGGGCTATAGATGTTGGATAACTTGACAGACAAGGAGTTTTTGCTGTTATTGAAGCACGAAGAGCCGTTAATTAACCAATTTTTCAAAACAATTGAAATGATGAACTAAAATTATTAATGGTTGGCATGAATATGACATAAATATTTATGCAAACATCAGATAGTTTTTGTGTAAATAAAATGATGATACAGTGTGGGAAGGTTGTATGTTCATTGTATTTTATAACAAATTTATATGGGATCGGTACAAGGTTCTATTCCATGTGTTTAAGTGGGGTCAGGCCAGTTGGGCGAAATGCCAACAGTGCCTGGTTAAGTACTAGACCATTGCACTATTACGAAATATTGACAATTGTTGGCAGCTGACATTCAGATCATAAGGTCGACTATGTTGAGGTACTACAGTGATCATTACCTTGAACAAGAAGTTAGTGAACTGAATCAAACAACTTAACAATACAAACTAGTTTACCATATTAAGGATCGGAAAAGTCACCTACACAGCAATTCTTTGCTTGGAAAATCGTATTTATCTCGCAATTCTTGGCTATTTTGGATGTTTTTAATACTTTGCAATTGCGCGGGCATACATTGTGCCCCGCACCAAAAATGTTTCTTGTTATCTATGCATTATTCTATCCACGACGGTAAAACTCACCCCTGGACCAAACTGTCACACATAAGTGTGCTGTATGTGAGGATACTGTTAATAATTAAAGATTTGGGGCATTTATGTGATGAATGGCACTATGGATGTGCACCCCAAAATTTGCCTACTATTTCGGAAGAGTAATACAAACACCTCAGCAAAACAAACCAACCGTGGTATTGCTCGGCAAGGGCATGTGTTTGAAGCCAGAGCGAGCAACCAGAAACGCAAGACAGGAAGGCCGGAGAGAGTGTGGGTAAGGGAGTCCGAGAGTGCGATAGAAGGCGATGTTTTTGATGGGGACAGAGGACTGAGTGTGACCGTTGTCTCGACTGGGTCCATCCATTGTGTGGGGGTGTGACAATAAAACTTATAAATCTTGAAATAACAAGTTGTGGTTGGATTTGCCCGAACTGTAACCAATCAAATTAGCTGATGCTTTCTTCAATGGGGAGATGTTACCTGACATTATAATCCCTTTGAAAGATTGAATGATGAAGCAAACTGTGTCAATCACCAAAACATGATTCAAATCCCCCATCGCAGAGATAAGGCAAACAGATGATGATACCGGCCAAATTCTTCATAAGTTGAGATCTGAGAACTAAACCACATGGTTAGATCTGCTCGCACTAAATTCCGCTGCGTGTTAATCAATGCCAAAGTGTACAGAACAAGGCAGCTGATCTTGAGATTTTAGTTGATGAATTAATCCGGACCTAGATGTGGGGTGGAATCCTGGCTGAAATCTAGCATTTCATCAAATGAGATCTTCCCTCCAACTTACCAATGTTTTTAAGAGAGGTAGGGATACCACTTACAAACCGGGGGTGGTGTTTTTCAGGGCCAACTACGATGACTTAATATCTACCCACAATCAAGACTTTATACAAAATGTGACGTTGTTATGGACCAAGACGTTTGCAAATCAAGGGCAGTAAACCACTACTAACAGGGACTTTTTATAGCAACGGCGATGACAAACATGGGATTGGATATTGACACAGCTCACTACTCCATTCTCCAAATTGGTGACAGATTATACCCACAATGTCATTTGGTCGTGATCAAAGCAACAAATATCAAATGGACACCTTATAGCCGTTTCCTAAACCGGGCGACAAACAAGAAGAGGGCTGAAAAATTGTTGAGTTGATGCGTTGAACACGGCCCTGACGCAATGTGTAACGAACCAACAAGAAAGCAAGGGCACACAGAAAACAAAAAATAATCTCTCGAGCTTGTATGACCAATAATATGGATTGCATCAAGTATTAGGAACACGGTGGTTATATTGCCAATCCGACAATGTTGTCATTGACTTGGACATTAAGCCAAAGACAAAACGACGAGTGAAAACGAAAGTGTACATCCGCAATGAAAGCGGACTTGGACCAACATTCAATCTGCAATGTGCGACTTCCAAAATGAATACTTTGGTTTATCAATTACCACCAATATCTTGTCTACGAATTGCGAATGGATTTTTGTCCAGAAAAATCTCACTTCATTATGGACGAGATGTGCCATCTAAGTGTCGTCGTCACGTACAAACCTACCATGGTTTAACTCTAGTCTTCGGCAACAATGTAGAAGGGAAAAAGCGGAACTTATGTAGAAAGCAAAGAAAAGTGGAAAGGATCGTGAGATTGGAAGTATTTGTTGAAGAAAGGAGGGCTTGAAGAAAAATCTTCGGAAAGGCTCGTACTAATTATCAGAATGAATACCTTGTGACATCTTTGAAATAAGCAACCGAAGTCATTTTGGTCTGTACATCAAAAGTCTTCGCACTGAACAACCAGGGAATGATGACCTGAATTTCCAGAGTAGGATCATTAGTGCAGCAAAGAAAAGGCTACCATTTTGAATCAACAATTTCCAGTGTGTTTACAAAGGAGGGCGATGGGGAATTACCCTCACTTGGTGAATCACCCCAGACATCATGAAACTGCACATCACTACGAGGGGAGTAAATCAAGCTTCTTGGCCTGGATCCATCTAAATCACAGGGCCCTGACGAGCGGTACCCCACATGGTTTCTTAAAATTGGTTGCTCCAGAGCTTGCACCAATCCTGAGAGATATCTACCAATCCTCAGTCGACTCGGGTGACGTACCGAACCATGGAAAGAGGCCAATTTACAGCCCTATTCAAGAAAGGTAGCAGCGGCAGATTCTAGCCAACTTACCGACCAGTTTCGCTGACCAGTTGTTGCTTGCAAAATTCTCGAACACATACTACATAGTATATTATGAAGCCAGGGCCGCCCAGAGAAATTGCGGGCCCGGCGGGAACCTTGTAGTTACGGGCCCCCTTTTACTAACTTCGTTTTCCAGAACCCCATACGGGGGGGGTGAGTTTGAAGTTACAGTGGTGCGAAGCGGCCATGAATAAGAGCTGCGGGGTGGGGGATGTTTAATGTAGTTGGTCGATGCAACTTATGGGGGGTGGGTTTTGTTTGAATTATGCACAGGGAGAATTTATGGAGACGGCCCAAGGGGTGGGTGCGGGAGGGGTGTCGCCCTTCCGCTGCGAAGCGCGGAAGCCTTGAAATGTTCATTTCCAAAATATATTTTCATCTTTTTTACGTCTGCTTCCCCCCCCCAAAAGTTGATAGAAAACAATTTGAAATGGTAAGTAGTCCACTTTTTAATTCATGACCAACCGTTTTATAAAAACAAAATCTTAATTGTTTTGGTAATTCTCACCAAGAAAAGCCCTAAAATTTATTAACCGCGCGTCGTAGCGCGAAAAAAATGGAAATTGTGTGGGTTACAGAGTATTTTTCAACGTAAGTAGGCCTAGGTATCATTGTCAACGAGGGGGAATGGGCCTCCTGTATCCGCAAATGCTCTTCTCTTTTTTTTTTTTCCTCTCTCTCTTTCTATCTCCATCCCTCCCCTCACTTTCTCTCCCCTCTCGTGACTTTTGTCAAAACCGGCAAGGGCTGAACTTTTATTTTTTAAGAGGCTCCTAGGAACTCGGGGCCCCTAGGACACCGGGCCCGGGGGTCAATACCCCTTGACCCACCCTCTCGGCGGCCACTTGTTATGAAGCACTTTGAAAGATTTGATGTCCTAACAGACCAGCAACCCCAATGGGGTTAGAACAAAAACGCCTCCACTGAACCACCAACTTATTCTCATGAAAGTTGATATAGCAAAAGAACTAGACTCAAAAAAAGGTGTTGACGTGCCATACTAGACTTCTCTAAAGACTTTGATAAGGTTCCTCATCGAAGACTCATTCATAAACTAGAACACTATGCGTATCACAGGATCATGCTGAAGGGATAGAAAATTTTTTTTTCTCACTGGTCGTATACAACGTGTCTTGGTTGACAGGCACAGGGCCTCAGACTCCATTCTCCAGATAATCTATGGTTACCTCACGCACTGTCACTGGACCATTGTTATTTTTATTGTACATCACGACTTGCCAGACAAATTACAATCAACATGTAGCGTATTCGCTGACGACTGCCCCTTATCTACACTCCCATTGATAAAGATGGAAACACAAGTGTGCTCAAAAAGATCTTCAAATGCCCACTGGAGAACATGGGCAGGACGATACTGGTAATGCCAATTTAATCACAGCAAGTGGCAACAATGTCCATTGCAACCAGGACGCCAACCAAAAACGTAGTTACAGTTTTGCGGTAAACAACTTGAAAGTGTGACGTCTCATCCTTATCTTGGAGTAGACAATTACCAACCAATTTGTCTTGGGTGTTCAACTAGTCTTACTATAAAAAAAGCCCAGAGCGGCTATGGGAGTCCTCAAAAAGAACAACCTTGCCGATGGAAGCCAAGCGGTAAAAGTCACTGTTACCAAACCACAGTTCGCCCCTGTGGACATATTGCTTCCTCCGCCTGGGACCCTCAAGAGAAATGCAACATCAATGCTTTGAAAAGGTCCAAGTTCAGGCAGCTCATTTGTGCATGAAAGGCTACACCCGAGTACCTGGAACTGTAACTCGTCTGATGTTGACTGGATGGCAGCCCTGTCCACCAGACGGAAAATAGCCAGAGTGACCATGTTTTACAAGATGGGAACGGGTGGGGAGCCATAAACCTAATAACTTCCATTTCCAGAGTAACCCGACAAACCAGAGGCATGGATAAACTTATCAGGGATGAGCTGGAATGTGAAGTCATGGCGAGACTCCTCTTCCTTCAACGTTAAAGAGTGGAATGGACCTCCCTCCATTGGTGGGAACTGCGCCTAGCTTGGACTTTTCAAATCGGCTGTCAGGGAACCATTATGTGTGTAAAAACCTTTACACACATTTGCTATGGTAAGCATATCGGGTCACACGCTTGAGTTGGTGTGATACTTCCTTGGAGGTCTTGCCGGTGACTATACAGATGAGATGAGATTGAGATAGATTCATGAATAAGAATGTAGCTCGTCAGAATTAGAAATGTCATTGCCCCGCGCGGGAGCGCGGGCGATAGATGTTGAGTAACTTGACAGACATGGAGTTTTGCTGTTTGCAGCAGCACGAAGAGCCTTGTTCATAACAAATTTTTCATAACAATTGAAACTGATAACTAAATTACTAATGGTTTGTATGAAATATGACATAAATATTTTATGCAAACACGATATTTTTTTTTTGGTACAATAAAATGATATACCAGTGGTGGATAGGTTGTAGTTTTCATTTTTTGATACAATTTTATATTGGAGTCTGTACCAGTTCTATTTCCAGTGTTTAAGTGGGGTCAAAATCAGGCCAGTTGGGCGAACTGCCAAAAGTGCCTGGTTAAGTACTATAAAACCATTGCATATTAAGAAATGTTATCAATTGGCCTTGCAAGCTACATCAGAAGATAAGGCGACTTTGTTGAGTACTACAGTGATTCATTACCTTGAAAAGAAGTTATTGAACTTTGAATACACACTTACAACATAACCACTATTTATACCATATCAGTATTCATTAAAAGTCAACTACACAGCAATTCTTTTCTGGAAAATAAATTATTTATCTCTCTCTCAATTCTTGGCTATTTTTGGATGTTTTTGAATAATTCTGCCCTTGGCGGGGCATACTTGGTGCCTCAGCACCAAAATGTTTCTTGTTATCTTATGCATTAATTCTATCCAACGATGTACAACTCAACCCTGACCAACTGTCACACCATAAGTGTGCGTAATGTGCATGATACTGTTAATATACAGCTTGGGCATTTATGTGAATGAATGCACTATGGAATGTGCACCCAAAATTTGCTACTATTTCTAAATAATAATACAAACACCTCAAGAAAACAAACCAACAGTGGTATTGCTCAGCGTGTTGCACCAATGTGGTTTATGTCAAGGCGATGTTTTTGATGGTGACGAGCCTGAGTGTTACCGTTGTCCCTCGACTTGGTCCATCCCATTGTGTGGGGGTGTTGACAATAAACTTTAACAATCTTGAAAATACAAGTTTTGGTTGGATTGCCCGAACTGTAAACCAATCAAATTATGCTGATGCTTTCTTCACTGGGATATGTTACCTGACATTTATAATCCCTTTGAAAGATTGAGAGGAAGCGCAAACTGTGTCAATCACAAACTGATTCAAGATTCCCAATCGCATAGATAACTGCACAGATGTGATACGCCATTCTCATAAGTTTGAGATCTGGAACTAAACCACCTGGTTCTAGATCTGCTCAGCACTAAATTCCGCTGCGTGTTAATCAATTGCCAAAGTGTAAAGAACAAGGCCGGCTGATCCGAGATTTTAGTGTGAATTTTAATCCGGACACTCATATGTGGGGTGGAAATCCTGGCTGAATCTAGCATCATCATCAAATGAGATCTTCCTCCAACTTAACAATGTTTTTTAGAGAGGATAGGGCTACCATTACAACCGTGGGTTGGTGATTTGTTCGAGTCACTAAGAATGACTTTAATATCTATCTACCCACAATCAAGACTTTACTACAAAATGTGAAGTGTTATGGACCAGAACCGCAAATCAAGGGCAGTAAACCACTACTAACAGGGACTTTTTATAGCACCGGCGATGAATAACATGGTTGATATTCGCGCGAGCTTATTAACCTTATCCATCTCCAAAACTTGGTGACAAGATTAATACCACAATGTCATTTTGGATCGGTGATTTCAACGCACCCAATATAAACTGGGACACCTATATATCCTTTTCTAAACCGGGCTACAGCAAGAAGAAAGGGCGAAAAATTGGTTGAGTTATGCGTTGAACACGGCCTGACCCAATTTGTAACTGAACTCAACAAGAAAGCAAGGGGACACAGAAAACATCCTCGAGCTTGTATTGACCCATAATCTGATTGCATCCAAAGTTAATTAGCACACACAGATGGTTTATATTGCCAATCACGACAATGTTGTTCATTGACTTGGACACTAAGCAAAGACAAAACGACGAGTGAAACGTAAAGTGTACATCCGCAAGAAAGCGGACTTGGACACCATTCAATCTGCCATGCTGCGACTTCCAAATGAATACTTTGAGACATTACCACCAATTCGTTGTCTAGCGAATGATAATGGATTTTTGTTCCAGAAAAATCTCACTCACTTCCATTATGGACCGAGGGCATGTGCCATCTCACACGTCGTCCGTCACGTTACAACCTACCCTGGTATTACTCTATCTTCGCAACATGTAGATGGAAAAAGACCTTATTTAGGAAAGCAAGAAAATGGAAATATCGTAGATTGGAAAGTATTTGTTTGGTGAAGAAATGAGGCTATGAAGAAAAATCTTGCGAAAAAAGGCTCGTACTCATGATCATGAATTAATACTTTGTGCATCCTTAAAGAGCAAACCGAAGTCATTTTGGTCGTACATCAAAATTCTTCGCACTGAAACACACCAGGGAATTGCCTGTACCTGAATTTTCAGAGTAAGGGATCATTAGTGACATCCAAAGACAAGCTACCATTTTGAATCAACAATTTTCCAGTGTTTTTACAAAGTAGGGCGATGGGGAATTACCCTCACTTGGTGAATCACGCCCAGACATTCCTAAACTGCACATCACTACCGAGGGGATTGAAAACAGCTTCTTTGGCCTGATCCACTAAATCACAGGGCCTGACGAGGTACCCCATGGTTTCTAAAAATGGTTGCTCCAGAGCTTGCACCATCCTGAGAGATATACACACCCATCCTCAGTCGACTTCGGGTGACGTACCGCCGCCAGTGGAAAGAGGCCAACATTACACCCCTCTTCAAGAAAGGGAGCAGGGCAGATGCTAGCAAACTACCGACCAGTTTTCGCTGACCATTGTTGCTTGCAAATTCTCGAACACATAATCCCATAGTCATATATGAACCCAGGGCCGGCCGCGAAATTGCGGGCCCGGGGGGAACCTGTAGTTACGGGCCCCCCTTTTACTAACTCGAACTTCGTTTTCCAGAACCCCCATATCGGGGGGGGCACCAATTGAAGTTACAGTGGCTTCGAAGCGGCCACGACTTAAGTAAGCGGCGTGGGGTGTGGGATCTGTATAATAGGTAGTTGGTCGAATGCAACTTATTGGGGGTGTGTGTTTTTGTTTGAATTTATTTCACATGGAGATTTATGGAGACGTACACACACAAGGTGGGGTTGCGGGAGGGTTGTCGCCCTTGCCGCGCGAAGCGCGGAGCCATTGCACTGTTCACTTTTCCAAAATAATATTTTCCTCATGAAAATTTGATAGAAACAAGTTGAATGTGTTAGGGTTAGTCCACTTTATTTCATGACCAACAAACCCGGTTTAATAAAAACCAAATCTTAAATGTGTTTGTGTAATTTCTCAAACCAAGAAAAGCCCTAAATTATTAACCGCGAGCGTAGCGCGAAAAAAAATGGAATTTGTGGTTTACAGAGTATTTTATCACGTAAGTTAGGCCCTAGGTATCATTGTCACAGGAGGGGGAAATGGTCCTCCTTTATCCCAAATGCCTCCTCTTTCTCGCCTTCTCTTCTCTATCCTCTCCATCCCTCCCTCTCACTTTCTCTCCCTCTCTGACTTTTGTCAAAACCGCAAGGGCTGAACTTTTATTTTTAAGGGTCTCCTAGGACCTCGGGCCCCCTAGGCCCGTCGAGTAGAAAGGGGGGAGGTTGCCCAATTTTCCACCGAGTTTTGTCCCATTCCCCACCCGTGTGGTATTTGCCACTCCCACCGGGACCCATACCAAGGTTTGACATAAGAAGGTTGGGGGGGAGAGATACCAAGGGGGGTGAGTGGTTAGAGAGGAGGAAGATTAGGGTCGGCGCACTTGTATGAAGCACTTTGAAAGATTTGATGTCCTAAAAGAACATACACCGCCCACCTTGTTTTATCCCCCAAGACCCCTCTCCCCTCACACCCACCTTCTTCGCAATAAATCATGATTAGCCAAAAGAACTCAACTCAAAAAAGGAAGTTGACGTTGCCATACTAGACTTCTCTAAAGCCCTTTGCTTAGGTTCCAATCATCGAATATACTTAGGAGTAGGAGTCCTTTCCTTTACTCCGCTTCCAGCCGCCCTACCGTTTGCTCACGCGTACTTCCTTGCCCTTCAGGGAGTCTTCCTTTTCGATCTGTCCCCACTATATTTCTCTGAGGACCGTTTTAGGTGTCGTATACACTTGTCTTGGTTGACTTACATGCCTCACTCCATCTCCAGTAATCTCTGGGTGTCCTCAAGGCACTGTCACACAGTACTGTCCCGATTTGTTTATTTTTAATTGTAACATCAACGACTTGCCAGAACAAATACAATCAACATGTCGCTGTTTTTCGCCTGACGACTGCCTTCTCTCAATACCACTCCCATTGATAAAGATTGAACACCAGTGTGGCTTCAAAAAGTCTTCAAACACTGGAGAAATTGCAGGACGACTGGCTAATACAATTTTCATCCCAGCAATGTTCACAATGTCCATTCAACCAGGACGCCAACAAAACGTAGTTACAAGTTTTGCCGGTCAACACAAACTTGAAATTGTGACGTCTCATCCTTAATTCGGTGTTGGAGGAGCAATACCAACAATTTGTCTTGGGTGTTCACACTATCTTACTATAAAAAAGCCCATAGGGCTATGCGAGTCCTCAAAGAAACCTGCCTACTGTAAGCACAGGAGGTAAAAGTCCCTGCTTTAAGCCCAACCACACTTATCTATCTAAGAATGTGTAGATACGAAAGCCTCAGACCTATGCCTTTATGGTTGTCCTAACCTAATACTTTGAGTTTGAGGCTTCCCCAAACTTTGGTGTCACAACTCAAAGAAATAGCATCAATGCTTTGAAACGGTCCAAGTTCAGCAGCCATTTTGCATAGTAGACTACCCCCGAGTACCTGGATCTGTAACTCGTCTGATGTCTGAACTGGGATGGCAGCCGTTGTCCACCATGTTAATGGGGTGGACACAGGTCCTTCCCTCCTCCCTCTTTCCCTTTTTAATTTGACTTACAGGTAGGGGGATGGAGGATGGGAATAGGCAGAGAAAATTGATAAAACAGCAGTGTCTAATATGTGAAACGGGGATGGCACAGTAAAAAAAGACGTGGCGGGAGATGAAGAATGGTTCAAGCACTATGGTGGAAACACGGGGGCGGGAGAGCGAAGCGGATATAGCCGGAGGAGGGAATAGGCAAAGAAATATGTGTCCGCCCAAAACAAGATGGGGAACGGGGGGGGGGAGCCATAACCCAAGAAACGGGTCATGTGGCCAGACTACCAGACAAACCAAGGCGGCGAAATTCAGGAAGATGAGATGAATGTGAATTCAGGCGAGACTCTTCTTATTCCTTCAACGGTGAAAGATTGGAGACCGCCCTCCATCGGTGGTGAACTGCGCTAGCTTGGACAGTTTCAAAACTGCTGTCAGGGAAATTATTGTGTAAAAACTTTAAATTTTTCATTGTAAGCACCATCATCCGGGGTCAAGTTGGTGTGATACTTCCTTGAGGTCTTGCCGACTATACAGATGAGATGAGATAGATGCTGAATTAAGAAATGTACTAATGTTTGGCAGGACTGTATTCAATTATCACGAAGTCGCAGCCCCTCGCAGGCCCAATTGCTACAGTACAGCACACACACAATTTGTAAGGAAGGTGCGTGTGTTCCGATCGTCTTTGGACCCCTGAGTGACCACCTACCCGGAAGTAGTATCTATTTTGATGTCCGAAATGAAAGGACACATTAATTTTTCCCTCATTGTCGATCCCTGAATTTTGAGCCCTCAATTCCATTTCAATTCCAAGATATAACAAAAAAACTTCTACCTGCCGTTTTAGGTGGTTAACCATCAATATTTTTTTTGCTTCATTCTAACCGTCGTATGCAAGCTCTCACACGCTGTCATTTCTGATTAGTTTTTCTTGGGTATTTCAACCTAAGAATCCCACTTCTGACACCATTTTAGGGTTTCTGTGAACAGGAATCTGACTACGGAAATACAGGACACTTGTTTAATGATCTCTGTCTACTGCGCCCGCGTACTACTAACTTATTATTACTAGCGATATGGGTGGATCCAAGTAATGTATTTACTCAGTAAGGTCCTCTACAAACACACCGGCCGGGTTGGAATTGGCTGCCGGGTCAAATAATTCATTGTTTGTAATTAATTTGTAAATAATAGAATTTCAATTACGTTTTTCCTCTCTCTCTAATCCTATGGGACTCAAAGCTAATCATTGGCACTCACTGTGGACTGCCCTACTGTCCAGGCTCATTTCATGGGTAAAAACTTGCCAGCTGGAGTCATGGTGAGGTCTCTATCAGTTTTATACTTTGTTCTTTTGTAGGACATTCTGGAAGTGGTCAGTTTTTTTTTTTGTTTTTAATCATTTTATGTATCTTATATTAATAGAGCATCTGTCAATACAAGACATGTAAATCCAACATTCATGGAGCATTTACAGTCATCTACAATAGGCTGTCTATGTTGAAATAGTTATAAACATACATATGTGGTCAAATTTGTGACCAAGAATGAGATACTAGCTGGTGGTTAAAAAGTAGCAGTTCTTAGAGGGTTTTTGGTTAAATTTCTGTTAAACCTTCCCGGAAATAGAAAAGAGGCAACTGGCAACCTCCAATGCATTAGCATGTGTACAGGAGGTATTGCCCTTAATTCTATGCGAATCACTCAAACAGTTGTTAATGTCCAATTGAAAGTCGATAATGAATTGACACAAACTAGTTTATAATGAATTCATCACTCAGTCGAAATTTTAAAAATCTCCAACAAGAAACTAAAAATCAGTGTGCAGCAGGGCCTTATTCACATTATGAATAGGCGTGCACATCATTATTGCGTCTACCTCAAAACCGCAGTTTGTTTCCTCCCACGGTACTGTCTGGGGTGTATGTGCAAGTGCCAGGCTTTCATGGCAAGTAGAGAACACAATACACATAAGTCGGAACAAGTCCCTTTAAATCATTTCATGCTGATTTAATTGGTGATTAAAATCAACTTGATTTAAAACAGCCAACCCAGTCTAGAATTTTATTCTTGGAGCCAAAGTTCTTTTAGATTATTTATATGAACAAAAAAAAACGTGGGTCAAAAAACCATTTTGGTCGACCAATGTCTATCACAGTTTGACTGTAATTTTTAGGCTGTGAAATTGAGACACTGCATTTAGCTTTTGCAACGCATGGTGACTGAAAAAAATGTGACCGTGGCAGAAAATATTTCACGGTAGTATGCAAAAACTTCTTGTGCATGGAATATAAGCCTGACAATTAACCTTGTTAGGAAATAGAATTCATACTTCCGATTAAATTTCCGTGTTTCCATGATAGGCCAACTTTAAAGTTGTGGAACGAGTATTGAAGTGCTCATGGTCGGACACTTGCACACTTGCCTATTTTCCATCGTTTTTCAATTGGGCCAGCAGGTTAAAGATATGCATACCAAAGTAACCGAATTAAAAATTGTCCTCTTATTTTTTGCATTTTGACAAACAAGAAAATAACCGTTTTACATTTGGTCATAGAAACCACCATCTAATTTGAACCCTGCATGAAAAAGCGTATCACCTAGTGGATCAAGATACATAATGTTTTTAGTATCGCCCAAGGAGAAATAGGGAACCATTGGGTCCTCCTGTGTTTGCCGGCTGTCCATGAATATCTAGCTAGGCAGTTCAAAGTTTACCCTATTACGTAATCGGTGAACAGTCTACTGCACTGAACGGGTGGTGTGTGTGGTGCGTAGAGATCGAACACCTTCTGCAGAAATCATCAATTTAATTCCAAAAAATAATAATGATAATGGCCCAATTCATTCCCCGCTCAATATGTTGTTCAAGCATATCTTCCCTCGAACATTCTAAAACGGAATCGAAAAGGAGATATAGGTTCGTAGCTATCGTGTGAGATACTTAGATAAAAAATCGTCTCACAGAATGAGCAATTTTTCGAGCAACCTTTCAACGCCCGATTGGAACTCATGGTAAACAATATACCAAACAACGCCGCTTGGCACCACTTTTGATGAGTTTTAGCGATTTAAGTTAACTAACGGTGAACTGGCGAAATGTGTAATCGGAGCTTGGCGACTGGTTACCGGCTACATAGTGTGGGTTTTTGAAAAGTTCCTGATGACAAGCTACAGCTGGGCGTTTGTTTGTGAATCAATGATGCGATGGTTGCTGAGAATATGGTATTTTTTGAACAAATTCACAATTCCTTTTCCCTCCACAACGAAGATAATTCCAGAAAATCAACAAGACTGCTAGATTACATATTGATCACAGAATTTTCTGTATTTTTTTTACAAGGAATTTGATCGCTAACAGCGCTCCAAAAAGAGACCAATATGGTCAATGCATAAAGTGGCCCCCAAGAAACCAGTGTATTGCATCAAACTGGAAATGGCAACCCTATCAGCATGTTGTGCTTCACGTGGCGGTGCTGTGCGTTTTTTTTTTTTGACAGTTTGATGTAAGATCTCGCAAAATAGTTTCGTTTCACTGAAAATGAAGTACGTAAACTTGTCGTAGCGATGTATGGTGGCTTTCGATGTAGTAATGAGCCTTTTAAAACCCAATTGTATTTCCATTATAATTCCGCCGAAATTTCACACTGTTTTGTTTATGACCTTCTGCTGACCCTTATAGCAGGTCCCTCAATTGCGTCTGAAGGATTGCTTATTAATTACATTAGGCAACGGTCCGATATTTACAACCTGGGGGAATGGAGGATTTCCGGCGAAAAATGTAGCATTCCCCCTACGGTTACGTAAAAAAAATCAAATTCCCCTTGAAAGTAATCATTGTTCCTCCTCCTCGCTTCTTGAGAAAATTCATATTGCACTCTTCTCTGCTCAATTTTCTTTTCTTCGCATTCCCTCAATTCCTCAAGTTCCCCTGGCCGTAAAATACTGACCCCCGCCCTCATTTAATTTAACACATTTTCATGGGGCGGGGGGGTGGCACCTCCCATATGAGATCTAGGGGCTGTAATAAGGCGATTTCAAACTCTCAAACCCAGTGGCAAATTCGGTGACATGTAAAAAATAGAGTCAGTTGGGTGAGATACAGCCATACTTGCCCATATAAATAGGATAATTTTGGCACAAATTTTTGCTAAATATCAAAAAATGTCTTTTTCAAAAATAGGGTATATGGGTTAGGAACATTTGCCCAAAAAAAAAACCAAAGGTCGGTCTTTGGGTAGAGTTTTAATCCTTTAAGAAATATGGCGTCTTGGGGACAATGAATGCTGAAAACCTGTCTTAACCCCTTATATTACATTTTTTTGTGGCATTTGATTAAAATATGGAATTATGTCATGAAATATATTTCAATCATGTGGTACAAAGTTTCTGTTTGTACACGTTTGAAAGAAGAAACAACAAAAAAAAAACCAAAAAAAAAAAAAAAACACCAAGCAAAAACAAACACCACTACAAGCGACAACACCCTCACAAACCATCACCACTAAACTGCCCCCCCGCCGCCCACACATCCCCCCCCCAGCACGCCACCACCACGGCCCAACGCCCACCTAACCACCCAACACCACAACAAACACACAACAATGAACATTACAGATTTATATAACATCCTCAAATTTTGGCCATTTTTGTGCCACAATATGCAAAGTATGCATGGTACCATTTGATACACTCACATATCGTCATGGTTGTGGTTGGTAAAGGTTTGAAAGGGGAAACCATGAAAATTTCAGACTGACAAGCGTTGTAAACAAAGCAAGAAAAATAACAAACTCTTAATTTTTGCACATTTTTGTTAAAATATGTTCATTAGGCTAACTAAAGAGCATGATTGGGGCTCCTTGGTTCATAATTATGTTTGTTTACGCGTTATAAGAAACAAATCCTGAAATTTTCATATTGTTTGTATGTGTTGTTAAGAAATACAAATGTTTTGCTCACTTCTTTGTCAAAATAATGACTAAGTAGGGTAAAGTAAGGCCTATTGAATATACGCAAAATTCTGTATGTAGTGTATTCAAGCAATCTTCGCACATTTTGTTTTGAAGAGCGCCCCCAATTTTTCAAAAAATTGAGACATTTTTACAACGGTTGCTCATTGGTAACTGGCTATAAACCATACCGTGAAATGTTAAGTCCTCGAAAATGTCTGTGTCTCACAAAGGAAGGCCAATTCTTGTAATTAGAATTAATAGTATCAGGGATCCTAACACTTAGTTCACCTGAATTGCTCAGTATAATCATAGACCTATTGATGGTGAATGAGGCAAACTGTATAACTACCATATTTCCGCCCTACTCCATCATTTGTCATACCAGGGCTGCAAAACTTTGCCCCCAATCGTCTCTTGTTGCATACAGCAGAATTTTAACGACCATCAGGACCCATTAAGTGTGTGGAGATCAAATTTTGATTGGCAAGGCTATTGAGGGATCAAGAGTAGATCCGGAGATCACATTTAAGAGGCAATAGTCGGATTCTCTAAGGTGCTTGTTCCGATTTATATGTAGTATGTTCACCTATCTTGATACGAAAGCCTGGGAACTTGCACATTGACAAACACCCCCATCAAGTACCGTGGGAACCACTGGGCGTTTGATGGGTATCCGCCTTTCGCAATCTGCTGGTTCGAGTGGTTCGATTTACACATGCACGATGCACATATGCATAGTACAATTTTTCTGGTGCATTTAATCTTTTAAACTCTGCATGCACACAGTGCATCTAAGAATTTTGTAAGC
The DNA here is from genome assembly GCA_023653785.1 of Ophioderma brevispina. Classification (NCBI taxonomy): domain Eukaryota; kingdom Metazoa; phylum Echinodermata; class Ophiuroidea; order Amphilepidida; family Ophiodermatidae; genus Ophioderma; species Ophioderma brevispina. Next base: position 20,911 of record JAMKCH010031539.1, on the reverse strand, counting down.
TTAGTAAAGTTTATAGATTCTTTAAATTACTCAAGTTGACTACAAAATCACCTATCGCTTATTACAATAAAAACCTCAATGCGTATAAGAAAAACAATGTAAGAGAATAGGCCCTGGATAGAAATTTCTAAAGCACAACCATGACTCGACAATAATAGAATACTGTTAACTTACACTAGGACATCCTGAGAGATCTCCTTGCTGTGAATTCAATATCATGGTGAATCGTGTGAATGATAAACCCAATTGAAGCCTCCCAAAAAGATCTACAAAAAGTGATGAAAACTGGCTAAAAGTATCATTTTCAGCAGGAATTTTAAATGTCATTTTTGGGTGACGTTTTGAAGATCTGTAAAACTTTAAGTGTGTACATGTAGGTTTTGTTGGTTACATTGCCCCATATGGTGCATGCAGGTTTTCCCTACAATCGAACACTAGGTCTGCAATAATGGCATTTACTTTTCCAAAGCCCTATTCACTACTGTGGGGGCTATATTGATGGTTACCCACTAAAAAAAAAACGGTGGTATTTTTGTTAAATAGTCCTGGGAAGTTGAAAATTGATTTAAGGGCTAAAACTTCAGGACAGACAATGAGAAAAATATGGCACTTCTCATCAGATATCAAAATCAATACTACTTCTGGGTAAATCAGGGGGGTTCCAAAAGACGATTGGAACACTCACATTTAATTTCCAACACCTGGGGAAAGGACCATCAAGTTAGCCTGGTCAAGGTTGGATTTGACCCATTTTACCACATTAAAGGATCGACAAACTTGTCGATTGCATGTCGTTTATGAACAAAAGAATCTCCAGTACTCATGATACATGTTTGTGACTCCACAGTGCCAAAGTTGGAGAAAAAAATTACAATTTTATTAGATCAAAACAGTTTAAGTTCATTATTACAATCATCACTCAAAATGGGTCAACACTTAATAGATTTGTCCTTTTTCTTGAGAAAAATGTACAATATCTTGCCTACTGGGCCACTATGTTTTTGTTCGAATATGTTCGCTGTATGCTTTTGTCTCCCCCCTCCCCCTTTGTGCTGGTTTCAATCCCATGTGTTTGAACCATTTCCGCCTGGGTCTAATCAAGCTGGGAAACACAGATGTCTTGTGCGGTAAAAGGGACAACATCACATTCTGCGCAGAGTAAATTGTTAACTGAACAATTTGGGAATTTTTCAGCAATTTTGATATTTTGGCAAAATGTTCCCTGCTTTGTCGTAATAGAGTTTATGATGTCAAAATAGTGAATGAAAAGAAGATGAAGATACAACTGTCCAAAAAACTATACAATCACGATTAATTTTTGGCCACAATTTAAGTTCTCGTCAAGTGAGTATTTACTGATTCTTTTTAGGATTCTCCGCTTTCATGATGAGATTTTTAGTTGGTGTAATTTGGGTTTCTGGTTCAGGAGTTCTGGCCAATTTAATCCATGAGACGTTGAAAACCTGTTGGGGCCCAGTTTTCGGCTATCCTATAGAACAAAGTTGCCATATGGAAAAATTCACCTTCCCGACATTCTTTATGAAATTAAAATAAAAAGTAGGTATTAATTGCTGCTTCTTGTGATATAATACATAATTTATAACTTTATAATGTCGCATTTGCTAATAAAATTACAATGTTGACTATTGTGGAAATTCAATTCCAAACAAACTCCCTCATATTTGAAATCCCTTAGGTTCCAATGTCGATAATTAACAATTGCAATCAATCTTGGTTGCACAATATACCCCCAAACTAACATACACAAATGTCCTATTCAGGCGATCCCTGGTGACTGTCCATACGTCACTGACGTCACCGGCGATCCCAATCATGCTCTTCTCCTTCCCTTTGGGCTCTTCTACCTGACCGGTGAGATTATCTGTTAGCTCCCGATTCGAGTTAGAAATTCCCAGGTTTGGCTGGTATTTGTTCGGCCAGAACTAAGGAGTGACATCAAAGCTTTCACGCAGTCTTAAAAATGTGAAATTAAGATTTTTTAAGATTTTTGGATTGCGATTTCGGCGAATTCTGGCGAACGATTTCGCTGAAAAAACCGCGGTTCGCAGATTTGGACTGCCAAATTGTCGGTAACCCGGTTAAATTTCCCCAATTACATAAATACTTTGAGTCAATTTTGATTGGTTTCGGTGGTGTCACTTTTTTATGTTGTTACTGTCGGTCTTACGGCATTAATACAGCTCTCCTTGCGAGAGAGGCCTGTCCCTGTACCCAATTTTTGGTTTTTGTGTGCTTTTTTAATCCCGTTTTAACTATACCTTCGAATAAAACTCCATTATTCTTATGTGTATTTTTTCTTAAACTGGTCAGTCATTCACTAGACTTTAATCAGTGTGTGGTCATAGTTTTTTCTATCGTCCATCCTTTGGTGCCTTACGATTGAGTGTCCAGACAAGCTTATCCTTTGAGTGTCCCAACCTTTCCTTCTTAGGAAGTTATCTTTATTTAGTTAAATCGATTTCTTCCTTTGTAAGGCGTTCTTTTGAATTTAGTTACGTGACCAGCGGGCCCATTGTGCCAACGTCTCTGTAGGCTAGACACGATAATTACCGCCAAGGCCTATCCTTGAGTCAGGTCGTTACCGACGCTAGTTGTTCGCCCTCCTTCTTTGGGTTGGTCTTAGCAGTAATTCTTCTTTTGTCCTTCTCTTGAGGACTGTATTTGTTTGTAATTACGGTCCTTCGAGACAATTAACTGAGACTTTGAGTGTATCGTGCCGGGCCTTATCGCTTGCTAATGACCAAGCACTGCTCTGTGCTGGGATTCCGCTCAATTAGCTTGGAGTGGATCCCCCATCCGAGCTTGCTGGACTCCTTCGTCGAGCGTGTACTAGAGAGTCCCCTGCCTGTCCTCCCGTGTGGGACTGAAAGCGGGGATTCACTTTGACATGCTCGAGAGCGAACGGGAAATTCTTCACAAGGAGTTCCCCGTATTTCGGGTGGACACGGCGCGTTGCTTACGTCTGTGAAGGCGGCGGCGTGTAGGTCTCCCCCGAGCAACTGCGGGGGCTTCGTCCCGGTGGTGGCCGCACCAACACCACCGCGTCAGCTTTCGGCTGCCAGCGCTCCTACTGTGGATCCCTCCGGGCTTGAACCCCGCTGTTGGGAAGCTCATTTGGAGCTGTCCTCAGTCCCAGCCGTTTGGGATAGAGGTGGCTTCATGCCTGGCTACGCCTCGCCCTTCGGTGCTTGAAGATCACGGGCTGAGGCTGGCGTTCCCTTTCGGGGGAGGCGCTGCCTCAGGGAGCCGCCCTAGGTTCTGTTGTTCTGGGCACCGGGGGTAGCTGTCGGGCTCGGCTGAGCCTCCCCCTTCGGCGCGGAGGTTCGGCCAGGCGAGGTTGGCGCTCACCCTTCGGGATGGATGCCTCCCTCCGGTGCAGCACTGCACCCGGCGATGCTGTAGGCAGTGCTCGTTCGCCGGCCTCCGGGGCTGGTCTTGGCTTGAGCACTGGTCCGGACGTCGGTCATCCGCGGCTCCCTTCGGGGAGCTGCGGTGGCACTTACCCTGTCTGGGTTCGGGGATTTCCCTGCGGCGGGGGCACTTCTGCCTCCCCTTTGGCCTTGCGGGATGGCTCCGAATCCGGCGTCAGGCGGGGCGGTTGCTCTCAGGCCTGCGGGGTTGGTAACCGGGACTGACACAGGGTGCGGTACCTTCCGTCTCTTCCTTGTCATGCGGTCCGTGGGTCATTCAGTCTTACTGGGCGCCTATTTCCGTGACTTCGACCCTGCTGGCGGCTGGGATCTCGTCCTCCGGGATGGGGTCTCAGCTTTGGGGGCTTGGGTTTCGGGGGCTTGGTTTGTTCGGTGCCGCCGTGCGTCAGCCTTCGCTTGCTGGTCCCCCGTGGTTTGCCAACCTGGGTTGGCACAAGGGGGGGGGCAGCATGGTCCCTGTGGTTCATTGCTTGTATCCTGGGTCCAATCTTGGGCAGGCAGCTGCGTACGGGAAGCAGCCAGCTCAGGGTTGGATTCGGGATACAGGCCCTGGCTACGGGGTTCGGCCACCCCTCCATCCACCCCAGGCTTTGGGTTCCTTCCACTGCTCGAACCTGGGTGTACTGCAGGGTGTTTGCCCCCCGGGCGTACCCCCCCCCCCTGCATGCCTTTTGGTATATCCTGCCCTATGGGCGTTCCCAGGCTGGCTAGGCGGGTGTGGCGGCAGGGTACCCTCCGGGCTTGGTTGTCCTGCCTCTGCGCTCAGCAGCCTGCGGTGACGCAGCTCACGCTGCCTGTTGTGTCACGCGGCGCTGTTGTCACAGCAAGCTTCCAGTCCCCCTCCATCCCCCGTCCCGTAGTGCCTCCTGTTCTGTAGCGGGCACCTCTTGTACCGAGGCTCGGTATGCTTCGTCTGCCTTGGGCTACGATGGCTCCGAGGCGTCGGGGTCGGGTGCTGAGAGCGCCAAGTAATCCATCCCACGATGTAAAGAGCTGGTGAAGCAGGTCTCTGCTTCTCTGTCGGATTCCAGGTGGTGGTTCGCTGAGGCTGGTCCCCACCCAGGTGTATGAGATTCTTCCGGAGGTCGTCAGGGCCTTCGATCTCTCATGCGCAGAGCAGACGGTCTTGCCTGACAAGCGACCCATTCGTTTGGGGGCTGCGGCAGAGCTCTCTGCTCAGGCGGCGTTGACTCTGGCTCGGTCTTTTCGAGCAGTTGACCAGTGTACCTTTGTCCCCTGATAGGGCGTGTCCAGGCGTGAGGCGGACGCAGTTTGATTATCGGGCCCTTCGAGCTCGGAGGACTACGATAAAACCTCTTTGGCCGTGCCGTACCTATTGTAGCGGGAGGTCCGCAAGCGTCTCCCTACGGGGGCGGTCTAGCCTGTCTGCTTTCTCATGGTTCTTGATAGGGTGAGCTTGGCGACAGCGACGGGCGGTTTCGGACGTCGCTCATCGGCGAGTTTCGGTTTTTTTCAGCTCTCTTGAACCATTTGAGATTGCATGGCTGAGGCCTTGATCCACCCGAGTTCGCTCGGTGTCTCTCGCCGCCGCGGGCTGGGCGGGTCGCGGATCCGCTTGGACGTGGTCTTGACACTAAAGTCCCACACTTTGGGTGTTGCGTCGCAAAACGTCTGTGCTGCAATCGAGCGCCTCCTCTCGGCTGGCCGACAGCCTCATCAGGGTTCCCTGTCTGCGTCTTCTCTTTGCGATTCGGAGTTGTAATTATTCCTGCCATTGAAGCGGGTTGCGACTCTGATCGCGAACAGAGAAGACCCTTTAGGTTGGGCCTCGCCCGAGTTCAGGGAGGACAAAGGCTGCCTCCTCTTAGAAGCATTTTCTTCTAAGAGGATGGCGGCCAAGTCCTCGCTGGCCATCTCCGACGACTCCGCTGGCCGCTTGCTCCGCCAGTCTCTTATGCGTCCTCCCCGGGACGGCGGGGGCAAGCGAAGCCGGCAAGGGGGAGAGCCAGACTTTTAAGCTTTCTTGCTCAAGGAGTCTGGCTTTTGACGGGTTGGCGGCCACTGTTCCGGGACCTTTGTCCATGGAGCTTCCGCCAGGGGTTACCCTCCGGTGGGCGGCCGCTTAATCATCATCGCTGACTAGAAATCGTCGGCGAGGGCTTGGGTGAGACAGCGTGTATCCGACGATTACTGGTCTGGAATCGACTGCTCCTCCTCCACCCCCGTCATTCATGTTCAGGAGGCTTCACGTGGCTCCCCGCAGTTTCCAGAGATGCGTCAGGGTCTGTTTCAATAGCGGACCTTCGACGCAGCATGCAAGCGTCCCTATCCCTATCCCGCTCGATTTTCGAGGGGGCTTTTGTCGAGCTTCTTCCTAGCTCCCAAGAATACGGACTATTGGCGGCCGATTCTCAATCTGAGCCGCTCAATGTATCCATCTGAATTTTTGGATGGGGACATTGGCCCACGCTCTCCGTCGCCCCGCCTATGTCAAACTGTTAGGATGCCGACGTCTCTGGATCTCAAGAACGCCTACTCCACATATCCCATTGAACGGGAGAACCACAAAAAATCCCCCCCCCCCCCCTTGGGTTACGCTTCCGATAGAGCTAGTACGACCAGTTTCGGGTACCATCCCGTTCGGCTGTCCACGGCGCCGCGAGTCCTCTCACTCGTGTGGTCAAGGCATTGGCTGCGCTGTCGCGGACGGCAGGGGATCAACTTTTGTATCTATCTGGACGCTTGGTTGATCTACACCCGACAGGGATCCTCGCTCCCTCCCATCTTCTCGCTCTCCTCCCGCCCACGCCAAGTGGGTGGGGCAGGGGGGGTCATGAAGTTTGGAGTTCTTTCCTTCTTCGTGAATCTTTTCGAATCCACCTTCGAACTCGAGTCCAGATTCCCAGTTTCTTTTCCTGGGAGCGCAGCTGTATCTTCAATGGCCGGTAATTCCCTAGAAGGAGCGTTTAGCCATTATTTATCAATGGCTACCTCCCTTTCCGGGGTCAGCCGAGCTTGTGCTCTGGCTTGGCTTCGGGTGTCTCATGGCCAGCCTTGTGGACATCGTGCCTTTCTGTTGGCAATCGTATTTGCCCAATCCACTGCGCCTTTCATGGCGCTCTATCTCCCGTTCGCTGAAAGCTGTAGAACCGCCTGGTACCGATGACTGCGATTGTGAGGGACGCTCTATCCTGGTGGAGTTGCCACAATCTCTTCCGTACCGTGGATTTTCCTTCCTTCCCAGACCCAGCCTGATCTGACACTTATTAGTCGGTCAGGGCTGGGGCGGTCACATTCGGGGCGAGACAGTTTCGGGCCGCTGTTCGGCCTCGGATCGGGTCTCTTCAACATCAATGTCCTGGAACTGTTAGCAGGGATTTTATCTCTGCATCATTTCCGGGACTTGATGGCCGGTTGCATTGATCCTCATCGGATCCGACAACACCAACGGTTGGTGTCGTACATCACTGGCAGGGGGGAACGTAGATCTCCCACTCTCTGTCTCCTCCACGAGGTGGGCGTCTAGAAGGCGGGATCACGTTTGCAGCTGGTTCACATACCCCGGGCTTTCCAATGTCACTGCGGCACTGTCTATCCTGAGACGTGACCTGGAGTGGTCGCTGTCTCATCGTGTAGCGCAACAGTTCTTCCGGGTTCTAGATCCCCTCGATAGATCTGTTCGCGTCCGCCGGGAAAATGCCTACACTTCTGACGTGCTGCTCCCTGGTACGTCGTTCCCGGATCATGGGGCGTCGGATCTCTTTCTCTGACTGGTCGGTGATGAAGGTTCACACCGCCTTTCCCCCGATCCCCCTCACAGCTAGTGGGTAGACTTCGTAGGCAAGGGTCGACTGCGACTAATACTTCCGTGGGGGTTCCCTTCTAGCTTCGTCAGCCGTGGTTTTCGGCCGATGGTGAACATGTTTACAGGTCACCCGCGGACTTCCCGCGGACTCGTTCATGTCCTGTGGGGGGGAATCACCTGCGGAATGTCAGCGAATCTGGTGATGTTTACTTTGTCAGCGTGGCGCTTGTCAGAACGTTCCCATACACCAGGCTTTTCTCGTGGCGCTGCCGATCTTGCGGCCAGGGTTGGCGAAGATCCTCGCACGTCGCTTATTTTAATCGAGGGCGGGTCTTCGCTAAGTGGCGCAAGGACGAAATAATTTTGTCCGGCACTTACTCTGTTCATCCGATCGAGGACTTCCTGAGTTCTTAATGTCCTTATGGCCTATACACAACCCAATCAAGAATCTCAGGTTGGCGGCTCGGTTCTTTCACCGAGGATCGGCCCCTGGGGCTGTTTTTCCCGAGTGGTGATGAGTTTTTTTGAACCGCCTCTGCTTGCATATTTTTACACCATTCGCCACCGAGCCAGTATATGCTGAGTGGAACTTGCCACCCGCCCTCACAAGAGTTGTTTGACAGTCGACCGTAAAACGCCTATTGGCTCCGCCAGTCTGGCAGCTGTTACGTCCAAACCTATTTTCCTGCTGGCGATGGCGTCAGGCTGTCGCGCCTCCGAATTGCACCATTGTCTGGGAAAATTTTAGTTTTTGGACGTTTTCGGTGCCACTCTCCTTTTCTGGTCCATTTCTGCCCCGGGTCTTCTCCAGTAATAACGACCTGCTTCATGGCACCCCCTCTGCTTTTTGCCGGACATACGGTTGGTTCTGCCGTGAGGGTGGACTGGGCTTATGGTTTCCGGATGAGGGAGCACTCAATTTTTACCTCTCCCGTATTAAGACCCTTCGTAAGACTCGTTGGGTCTGCGAGGTTATCATTCAGGCCAATGTGGTGAATGTCGGCGAACGTGCTACGGCTCACTCCACCAGAGCTGGGGCAAGTTCGACTTCTTTTCACCGCGGCCTCTTCCGCGCTAGAACAACTCATTAAATCCTGTTGGCTGACGCTCATCTAATTCTTCATAACACGTACATGAAGGATTTTTTTGATTCCTTGATGCCGGCGTTTTTCTCGCCTCCATCCTCGACAGCGTGGGTATATAGGTCAAGGTAATCGATTTCCCGGACTTTAACCGATTTACTTAATGGTGGACGGGAGCGAAAGTGGGGCCTACTTTGTCCTAGGCCGTTAATAGCTTTCGCACTCTGTATCCAGGGGTGGTGCTTAACCCATACCCGCGAGCCCGCGACATCTTTTGTGGGGTATCTCTCGGGTTCTTTCTACGCTTTTGTTTTTCTATTCGAATCGTGTTAGTCTCTTTTCGGGCGACCCTTCCTCCTCCGGCCTATTTCGTGTCTAGTCTGTAAAAGGTTTTTTTCAATGTCGATGGCAATTTTTTTAGTATCGACATTGGACCGCTAAGGAGCTTTCAAATATGAGGGAGTTTGTTCGAAAACAGTAATGTTTTCTTAACTCCCGTTATTTGGAAATCTCCTTTTTAGAATGTTGATCCCTTCCCACCCAGCCACACCGGTTCGCCGAGAGGTGAGCCTAATGGGGTTGCGGGAAAGAGAAGAGCATGATGGAAATCGCCGGTAGACGTCAGGGGTTGACCGTCACCAGGGATCGCCTGCAATAGAATTTTGTGAGGCTTTATAGTTTCTTGTGTGGTACACCATCTTGTGCAACACAACAAAGATGATGCATTGGTATTATCGACATTGGAAAAGGAGATTTCCAAATAACGGGAGTTAAGAAAACAATACTGTTGTTCGCGAACAGTCTTGTTGTCTCAGCTTTTACTCCAGGTTCAGCAGAAGTATAACCATAAAAACACCCTTGTGGAAAGTAAACTGAGACCTTTGGACACAACCATCCTTTTCCTTTATTGCTCTTTGTTTGAACACTGCTTTCTTTCTTCATCACATTCCACTTTCCAACCATGGCATCTTAGACGCGGTGGGAATATAGGGAAAGGGAAATTTGTCCCTCCACATTAGAGCGGTGTCCACACAGTTGTCCCTCAACAACTGTAAACTGCTAACAAGACATTAGTTTTCAGCATTCAATTCCCCAAATTTCCATAATTTATAATTAGTCCCCATGAGGTGAGTCCCCCTCATACCCACAACCTTACCCTATTTTTCTGTTGCTTTCACTGCAAACTAATTATTGATTAGTTCAATGCAATGTAATGTTAATACATCACTCTGATCCATACAATGTTTCTTTTGTGTGAAAAGGTTTAATCCCACAAGATCGATCACACGCCTTATACGCTTTAGCTTCTACAAGCTTCTTGAACCTCAGGTGAAAACGGGCCCATGTGGTATTTTATCCTTTGTGTTCAAACTGACAATATCTCTCCGCTTCGGGTCCTTTAAATTGGATGAATCAAAGCGCTAGGATTTAGCTTAGGATCCTGTCTAACAAATTCAGTCAAAATATCTGGCAAAATGCTTAGTTTATCTTTTTTTATATAATTTTTAAGTTTTGATTGTATAGTTTTTAAATTGGGACAAGGTCTGTATAATATCAGAATTTAGGTTTGTGATCCATTTTTTGTGGTGGTGAAAAAGTGAGGAAACTCCATCAAAATTACATGGTCCAAATGTAAAAATATTACAGTTAAATGAAAACATTTTTACATTTCTTTGGTTCGGACTTATACTCCTCAAATCTCCCACATTCTACCCCCTTTTATAGAGTGTCCTTTTTGTTTGAAACATAGGCATCACTGCTTTTCTGACTCATATCAATGGTAGCTAATAGCCTAATCCAAGGCAACACATCTGTCCTGGGTCTGTGGTGGCGGTGTGCTTTCAAATCGTCCTATATGCAGACAATTTATCATATGCTTAAAGCAATAATGGCACATTTTTTGAAGAGTGCCCCCCAATTTTCACAATTTGATATTTTGGCACAGTTTTTAACGTTGGTGATTGTCCTAGGAAACTATACCTGCGAACGAGAATGTCTCAAAAATGCGTATTCTAAAATAAGGCGATTTTGTAAATAGAATTTGGATCCCCGATTGGACTAAACTGCAGAGCTGGACATTTACGTATAGTGCCCCCCTCGGAAAACACCTTTCCCCTTTAACTTGATTTGGCCTGAACCAATAAAACACTAATGGATGAGCGTAGACACGTACATGTACATGGTCTATTTTTCCCGGGCTATTTTCACTTGAAAGGCCGTTTTCCAGCCCGGGGGCCACTTGAATTCCAAGGGGGATATCATCCTCGTGTCAAAAACTTGTAATAGGGTCGATTGTTTTTAGATCAAGCGATTTGATCGGCTCGTACATTGTTTAGGGTATCAAATCATCAAATTAGGGTAATCGTTTCACATCACATCGAAAAATACGTTTTTAGGGTGTGATATTTTTGATACTAATTGTAAAACAAATGCTTGGAAAGTAGTGGGTTTTGTTCCCCCGAATTTTCTCGCTGATTTCACGTGGTAGATCCCCGAGTTGATTTTAAAAAAACCGTTTCATTCATCCTTATTTTAGCTTATTTTATCTATTCGTCGCCGTCTCCTTCTACACATAGACCTTTATAATTGGAGTTTTGGGATTTCGCGTGTTAATAGCATCTACACTGTGACTGACCATTACAAGTATAATGTGCGTAGAAACGGAATTACGGTCCTGGGTCTCTAATTTTTGTCAATCAAACAACGTCTTGACATTTTAGTAAGGCTCCGTGTTATTTCAATGAAATGGCTGAATTTGCAGGAAAAAAACACTGTCATAAGGTAAACGACATCCAAACACTTGAGACTGTATTATTCCAAAGAAACAAGGGACACACTTTCAAAAGACTTGAAATTTAAATGTAATGGATTTAATTTTAAACTTATTAGGCCCACGATAATTATGCGCAAATTGATGCTTTAACACATAAGAGTGAAATAAAATACACAAAAACTTCAATTAAATCATATTTCTTTACTCAGGTCAGGCAGAGAGATTGTAAATTGTTTAGTGTATGGTTAACGCACAGTTGATAAATGTAACTCGTTTAGGGTAAGCAAAAATGAATTTTCGGTGTAATTTTTAAACTGTCCCCATGCAAATTTACAATTTTAGGATATTAAATTAAACTAAACACTGTTAAGGGTAGCAAAATCAAAAAACCCAAAGTACTGGTTTAGGGTTGCAAATCAACAAAATATGTGCCGTGGGGTGTTTATTCTTTCTCCCCTCTTTGCAAGTGGAATACACGCGTAGGGTACGTTTTGTGAAGGCCACACACGATCATGAGATCCACCTTGAAATATAAGTGCCGCCCATAATGGGCCCCCCCCCCCCCCGGGTTTCCAGCTAGGCCATTGGAATTATTAGCGGGATCCGATAAATTTTCTGTCCAAATTCTTCTTGTTTGTGAGACACAGACATTTTCGAGTAAAACCATTCACAGGTATGGGTTTTTTACTAGCCATTTACGCAATTGCAACCGTGTAAATATCCTGCATTTTTTTTTGGAAAATTGGGGGTTCTCTTCAAAAAAAATGTGCTAATATCATTGCTTTAAAGGAATCAGCAGTGATTTGGTCGATCCGAAACATTGAAAAAAAAATCAAATTCATATTTTATTGTTGCTGGCATAGATGTGTCTTAACATAACCTGCAGTGTTGGCTTTCAAATCTTTGTAATATAAAGAAGGGGACAGTACTTTTTATCCGATTCTATAATTTCTATATTACGTATCAAAATTCCCAACGATCTAGCTAGATTGATAAGGGTAATATTGTGCACCATGACCTGTCAAGTTTGACCTCAAACCCAAATATTATTGATCTTTGTTTATTTATCATTCTTTAGGGTCCTACTGGGGTAACCACAATCAGCTAGTTTAGTGTAAGATTTTGAGTCTCCTTCCGCTTGTATGGTCTATGCATGAACGGTATGACAATTTCTAATACTTCATTTTTTTTTTTTTTTTTTTTTTTTTTAAATTTGCAATATTAATATAAAATAGGAATTTTTACATACTTTGATTTATAAACTAAAAAATGCAGTTTCCAACAATTTTTTTTATTCTCTCCCGTCGATTCAGGCTTCGAATTACCCAGGGGCACAGCATGCACACAGGTGCATGTAACTTCCTCTCTTGCATGTACCTTTTTGTATGCACATGTCCATGTCTGGCCATAAAAAATTAAAATTTTGTGAGTTCTGAATACATTTTAGCTTATTTATCGTAGAAATGTAATTGGATGGTGAAATAATAAAATTTGGAGACCAGCTGTCAATCCCCTAAATGTGCCGAGTCTGTATGAATGTTAGTAGTAAGCGTCTCCGCGCCTTACCAGCCTTTATGGTTAAGAAGGAACGACAAAATAAAGGGACCGGGGGCTCGTATTTTAGTAGTATCAGTATTCACATCTTTACATTCCTGTGCCTGTAACTTTCACACTAGCATGAAATTTTCAAACTTCATGCCACTATTTGCATGTAAATTTCTAAAATTTGTAATTCGAAGGCTGCCAGTCGCATTATCGTTGCTTATCCTTTTACAGTAAACCTAACAAGCCCTTTCAACAAATTTGTCCCCAGCTGACATGTAGATCCCAAAACATTCATCCAACTTTAACATTTAGTAGGCCCTCTCACACTTGACCTCAGATGACCTATTGACCTTGGAAGTGACCACTTGGACCTCATCAGCATATGCAGATTCCTATATTGCATCAATGACTCGGAATTTGTTGAACTTCAACTTTTTTCAAATAGTGCCAAATCGTTCACCTAACTTTTAACTTGGGACAGGAAGGTCAGGCCAGGCATACAGAATGGCTGACTGCTTAGTGTCGCCCACGAGGTTGACCAAACACTGTGGCACAAACTAATGGAACTGCAATAGATTGAGAGGCACACAAGAAACATTTTATTATTTTTTGAGCAGTATTTGTTTTCCCCCACCCAGACAAGTTTGGAACGGGACTATGAAATGAGCAGTGTTCGTTCGTTCGTCACGTTATAAAAATTTTAACCCACTTTTGTGTACGGATTTTATCTGAGTTTCGTAAGGGCCTACAAATTGATGTAACTTGTGGAAAGAAGCGGGTTGATGGTTCCCGTCCTGCTTAGATTTTGGTCATAAATATGTGTTAATTAGTATCTAATTTGCATAATTTAAGAAAAGTTTCCCGCAAGGCTTGTATACAATTATCTCTGAGCATTGCGTAAATCCGAGTTCGCCTCGTTAGTCATGAAAATTGTCTCGCATTACATGTGTATGGATTTCTCTATTCAAACCCGTTCTGAAAACAGAATCTTTGTGGCATTTCGCTAAAAATAATAAAATTGTTTGAAAATTTTATAACAATCCATATTGGTCTTAATAAACAATTTAATAGGGATTGTAATATTGTGGAATTCTTCCCCCCCTTTTGTTGAAAATTAACTCAAAAAAAAATACTGCAAGTAACTGCCATCAATCTCCCCTGAGAAGATGGCCGTCGGGAACAATGACCTCAGATGACCCTTGACCTAGGTCCATACCTTTGACATCATCCACACTGAAGGAACCCCTATTTGGCAACCTTAACCCAAAAGCTGGTTTAAATTGAAGGAGACGTAAGAAACGAAAACCTAACCTGGAACACATTACACATACGGACATGTGCACTATCACAATATCTTATCCCCCTCTGATTTTCAGGCCAGAGGATAATAACAATTTGTTTCCACATCTTCTGGCTTTGGTGGCCCAACACCTGGCATGAAGCAGATACCTCACATGTATGTACGCCTACAAAACCCTCTTGAGTAAATTTTACCTGAAAATCACATTGATTTAGCTTGTTACTGTAGCCCAAGCACCTCTCTTTTTTTTCTAAGCTTCTTTGCTTCTTATCCCCTGTGCATGAATTCCAATAAAAGAAGTCCCACCAGGGGGTGACACTTGGCGCTTGTCGTTTTTCTTCAAAGGCTGACTCAGAGATTTCCTTCCCGGTGAGGGGGGGCGCAGCCACTCATTTTTATTTCAAACAACTTCGGGTTTTTTCACATATATATAATGCTTGTTCCGTATACTAATCATTGTGAAATAACTCTAGCTCAAATCAAGTCTTCCTATAGAACCTCACAACTTTGTTTAATCCGATGGCATCTGTTATTACTGTGCATAAAAGTTTACTGGCATGAAAATGGAAAATCCGATTCATCTTGACTTTGGAATTTGAGCAATTTAATTGAGCCTATCTCTTTAGTTCTAGATTCACTATTTTAATTATCCAAATCTTATTTTTCTTAAACTCTCTGAGTCAGCCCTTAAATGTTCTGCTTGATTTAATATTTAATCTATTTTTATAATCAGACTTATATATTTTTGCTACAGTTCCTGCAGCGTACACTTTGGATCCCTTCAATTGACATCCCCTGGAAATTGTGGCAGTTCCCTACGATTTGTTTTGTAAAAATCACTTAATTCACCATATTTAATCCATTATAGCAATGGCAGAAATTCACAGCCTTCATATAACACCAATTTTTACGTTTTTAAAGGTGCGTGCTTTCCGATCGTGTTTTGGTAGCCCTCCCCCATTTACACCCGTAAGTAGTATTGATTTTGATTATCAGACGAAGGGCCGTATTTTTTCTCATTGTCGCCTGAAATATGAGCTCTCAATCCATGCATCTCAAGAATGAACGTAAAACCGCCGTTTAGTGGTTAAAACCATCAATAGTAGTCACAGTATTGAAATATGTCTTTTGGCCATAATGCGTTATTGCTTCTACCATCAAAACGCAGGTTTTTTCCCATGGTCCTTCATTGGGGTGTAATGTAATAGTGCCAAGCTTTCATATCAACGTAGAGAACACAATAGACATGGATCAGAACAAGCACCTTTTTAAGTTCCAAATCTACAAGATTGTCGTCTAAGTATTGTTACTATCTCATTGTTTTAACCTGGACTTTTTAGTGATGTGTTCCACCCCCTTAAAATCCAACCGAGTCGTTATAGCGCCCACTGTAAACCAAGGCCCAGGGACTACCCTTTGTCCACAAGTATCATCTCCTGGCTTTAATCCTCCTTGGTCCCACTTTGCAATTGCGCCCTCTTTCTCTCGCACCAATTCAGCCAGATCCTGTGCAGAATGCGTGCGGTCATCTCAGCAACCTGGGGTTGCTGTTAAATTGTTAAACTGTTCCAAGTTTGTTTCAACTCCTGTGAAATCCTAACATGAAACACACATTTTTCATCTCAGTGCATTCGGTACATGCATCATCAAGAATATCACTGATGGACTGAAATTGACCAATTCAACCTTTTTTATCATTCAATCTTTATTAAGTGATATAAAAAGACCATACATATATTCCAGGATACGGACTGGGCAGACCCCTTTCCATACAGGAAAACATCTAACACAAGACAAAAATACACATACAATACAATACAAGAGAAGGTTTAAAACCTGATACCCGCAGGAAAAGTCTTAAAAAAAACTTAATGACTATAAGAACACACAGCCTTCTTGGGAAGAGTGTTGAACAGGACTAGCCTAGATCTACGATAAGAACACTCCTCCCAAGTGTGGCTCTTGTCCTTGCATTCCAAATCACATAACTTCACATGAGGCTGTTTTAAGAAATATCTTCTGTAGACATGTTTTTCTTTTGTTTTGACCCAATGAACTTAGTAAATATTGAACGCACCCTGTCATTGTTTCTTTTGTAATTAGCCCACGGACCCATTTCATACAAGATCAAAACCAACTATAATCACCAAATTGATGTCTGAATAAGGGAGCTGTACTTTTCAGTCTGCGTTATGCAGAGTTCATATTCTCTCGATGGAATGGTAAGTTCAACTGCATGCGTTTCTGAGCATTGTTCAACATACAAGGTCAGGACGTTGACTGGTTGAAGGAGATTTTGGTGGGATGTACTACCATGATTGTAACCCTAACATCACATATATTTTCAACCGCTGCATCCGCTGGGGTGGGGCATTGAATGAACGGGGATGTAGCTGTGGGGGTGTGGAGTGGCCCGGCCTCACTTAGCCTTCCCCCCCTCCCCCTCCCTCCCCCCCCCCCCCCCCCCCCCCCCCCCCCCCCTGAACCCCCCCCCCCCCCCCCCTTTAAGGAAAAAGAAAACAAAAAAAATTGCCATTATCGAGTGTTTAAGAATTGTCAATAATTTGGAATTGTGCCTCCATGTATATCTCCATTGGGTGAGGAATGTGGAGCAGTTATTAAGAATATGGTGTAGAGTTTCTTATTGCCCAAAACTTACATGGTATATTTGTCTTTTCCCCGCATGTTTTGGAGATTGTAAAGGAGGCAGATATTCATAATGACCGTACGGCAAAACTCAGGCGCCCCCTAGGGAGATCATAAATCATAGATTTCCAATTAGACAATTTGTTCGATCATGATGTTAAGAGATTCCTTGTTGACAAGTGGGAGAATCTTCTCTCAGAAATCCCTTCCGCTGGGTGAGAATAAGGCTTTTGATTTGTTCCTTAACATTCTTCCATTTGGATTTGACTTCATTGGCACAGATTCATAGCGATCTCAAGTTTTCCTTCCTGCCAATCCCATTTTTAGCCATCTTCCGTTTCCATAGTCTTTCTCTGGACATTTTGGAATGGCTGGCATGGCTAACACGATCATCAGCCTTTATCATACCCCTGTCTAAAGCAAGAGAGTGAATTCGAGGTACCATCGGATATTTTAGGATAGCTAGGCCATATGGGCTAGAATTAAAGCAGGGTTAGGCCTCTAGGTGTCATACCAAGGTAGGATTTGATAACTTTGGTGTGCATCTATTCTAAGTTGTCAAGCTGGTGTCAGTGAGCTCATGACCAGTCAAAATGTACCTTCAACGAGGCACACATAGTGCACATAAACCCGTAGCGTTGTATTCATTCGAAAAAATGGCAGAGCTATCAATGTTTGAAATGTCCTCCGAGAGTTTAGTACATATCATATCCATAATTATCTTTAGTTTTACCTTTAAATGTGATCTGACAACCAGAAACTTTTCAGGAGCAATTTTGAAGTGCTTTAACATATGACCAATCATAACAGAGTTTCAGCAGGTGCACCGCTCCGAATAGAAATATTATTTGCACTTGGTTGGCTTAAGACAGTAAGTTCATAGAACTGGGCAAGATTAGTTATTTGATCCATTAATTTTTGATGTCTTCGTTTGTCAGAGGTTTCAAACAAATCGTCGCAAAGGCAGGTATTATATTTCAACCCGTTTAAATTATAGCCAAAACTGTTTTCCTTCTAGTTTGAGATGCTGAATATAGGATTAACCACATCAAAATATAAATGGGGGCTTAAGGGGATCACCTTGGAATACTCCGCGTTTTAACTGAAAGGGTTCAGAGGTCCAGTTCTTTGTTTTGACTCTACCATTTAAACCTGGAATAAAGGCGTTCAACATAACTACAAATTGGACCAGGTATATTATTTCTACGGAGAGTTTTGTCGATCATGGTTATGTCCACAGACCCAAAAGCATCTGCCAGATCGAAAAAGGTAACATGGAGGGTGGCGTTTATTCTCTTTTGCATGCGCAATCAGTCTCTTGCATCACAATTGTGTGCTCGATGCACCCGTTGATACCTTTAAGGAAAGCTTTTTGGGTCTGTGGATCAAGAAGCCTATTTGAAAAGAGGTAGTTTCTATTCCGGTCTGATATTATTTGAGGGCTCAAAATTAGACCATTTCAACACCTCAAAAGTTCCTTGCATCCTGTATGCACTCATTCATTGAGCATTTGAGCTCTCACTTCAAACCAGTTAAAAATATAGTTCAAAAACTTTACCACAGGGTTTTGGGGTCCAAGGTCATCCAATCAAGAGGAAGTAGGCCGTAGCCAGGGTGTCGGGGTGCGATGCATCCCCCCAAAAAGTTCGAAGGTTCCTTATCATGCTGGATATTTGCGCTTGTCTAAAAGCTGTCGTTTTAATTTTGTGATGGTGCATGAAATGAATGAAAACCACTGGTCAATAATACTGCATGCCATTATTACTACTGTTACGTACTATTGTCTTGGTGACGCTGATGTCTCCCCTTCAGATTTTGGAGATGACGGTAAAAAAAATTGGGGCAACCGGCGCAGCTAGCCCAAAAAATTGGTTTGTCGGTACATTCATAAATCTGTGCCCCCTCGCGAAAGATCCACTTCTGTCAAATCCGCACCCACCCAAATAAATTCCTGGCTATGGGCCGAGATGAGATGTAATTAAATCACCCCCTTTCATTTCAATACTAGGGGTGGGGAAAGGGCAAAAGTCTTATTTTTTGCATGTTTGTTGTACTGCAATAACTTTCTTGAAATTCCAGATTTGTTAGAATAAAGCATTCATATCTGGAATCAGGGGCAGCGCCAGGGTAAAATTATAGGAGGGGAAACATCATGGGGGGCAAACAGTACAAAATGAACTCTTTTTGGTTAAAAACCCCTAATTATTTGCACCAAACCCCCTGTTTTTCCTAAATTTTTGAAAATCTCAGGGGGGGCAGCCACCCCCCGCCACCCCCTGGCACCGCCCCTGTCTGGAATACAGCTAAATCTGTATTTCAATATCTGTACTACTAAAATGGGCATTATGTATTTGCCTTTATAACTGAATGCATAGTGAATTAAGTCTTTATGTAAGTCTTATAGATTGACTGATGTTTTTATTAGCTCTGCAAAAATCCACTAAAATGCAGGTTTTGGTCACTGTTTTACTGAAATTGTTGAAGATTGAATTTTTGCTTTCAATTTCTTCCAGTAGCCAAAGTATTACGGCTGAGCTGTATTTCTTGTGTAAAACCCAATTTAATTTGTTACTCAAAGGTATTGCTGTAGTTTTCTGGTACTGAGACTGAGAGCTCCCACCCCATGTTGTTCATCCATTTGAAAAGACTTGGTTAAAATTATTTAGGACAATAGATAAGCCTGGGAATAAGCAGATCCTGATTTTTATCCTTTTTTATCTTAACATATTATTTTTATTTGTTGTAAACTCCAATTAAGATTTGTTATTTTGTTCCCCATTAGTGAACTTTTTTAAAGAATAATAGGGAAACCGAATATTCACATGACTTAATATGGCATGGTAGCTTTCATCCATTTTAAGAAAGGGAGGGTTGTTACACCGTGTTTATACTAAGTTTCTTGTAATGTAATAACCGACGGGTAATGTATATTTTGACGTGTTATGTATTAAAACGCATAATGTAAAAAAATTGACGCGTAAATGTAAGACAAATTGACGCGTAATGTCCTCCAATTTTTGTAATGTAATAAAAAAAATTGACGCGTAAGTAATAAAAATTAACGCGTATGTAATAACATGGCATTTTTGTATTATTAGTTTGATTTTTACAGGCCTAGTGATTCCTTTATGTTTTGCGACTTTGTGTTTTATGTGTGTGAGGGGTCTGTGTTGTGTGTGAGGGGGGGTGTTGGTGTGTGTGTGTGGGCATCTGTGTGTGTGTCCGTCGAGCGTGCCGCGCGCATGTGTGTGCGCCTTCGGTTTCTTCCGTTTGTCTGTCCTCAGTATTGGACTTCGAATTTTATTCTTGACTTTAACTTGGTGGAAAATTTGTCTTCGGCTCTGGTAACTTAGTTCCATTTTTGGTTTACTAAGGAATCACCGACCCTGAGTCCGTTGGGGTGCCTTCATCATTATAACCTTTGATTTTTTAAATGTTAAACTAAGGGGATGGCTGTATCTGGGTGACCACACCCCCCCACACGGCCCCACCCATGGGTTTGGGGATGGGAAAGGGACAAACGGGTACACATAAAATAGCCCGCATCGCAGTGGCTTAAAACTGGCTGTCTTTTCCCCAGTCTTTGCCTTGGCTTCTTAAGCTAAGGTTTGCAAACATTATCCGCACGATTTGTCTTAACATATTTTATCAAAAGATGCAAATGTCCAGCGGCTGTTTCCTTGGTATGCAATGATGGTGGCAGGGGCACATGGCGCCATATGTACCCCTGGTATTATGGGTAGGGCTTAGCAGGGACGTACCAACCAATGGAGGGGGGGAGGCAGGTGGGGAAAGTGGCTCGAAATGGGAAAATAACCAGGGGGGCGCGAGCCCCCTGTTCAGAAGGTGCAGCCCCCCCCGCAAGCCCCCAATTGAACTAAACGCTTTGGACAGTGTCTATGAGAGGACCCCCCAAATTCACCCCTCAGGAAAATGTCTCGGCAACCTTCTGCCCCCCCCCCCCATTTGCAAAGTTTGGTTACGCCACTGGGTTTGCTATTCCGAAGATGCAACAAAGTCGGCTATTTCGAGTATTAAACAAGGTCCACCAGTCCCGAATATGGAAAGGCCCACTGTACCCAATTTGCAAAATGTCTGCAAAGCGGACCTACGATTTTCGGAATCGAGGACCTTATTTTAATTTCGGCCTATAGCGGGTCCGATTTAATTTTCGGATAAAAATTTCAAGCAATATAATAAAATATATTAACATACGATGGCACAGTATTAATTACACGCAGAAGCAATTATTACATGACGCGTAATGTAACAAAGTAACGCGTTTAATGTAATAAATTCTGCGTGTTGTGTAATAAAAACAGGTATTGTAATAAAAACAAAAAAAAA